>JAIPMN010000266.1:2926-16123 GCA_020650975.1 Apostichopus californicus | reverse complement strand
TTCCCCCCCCCCCCCCCACCAACGGCGGAGAAATTGAGTGAGAAATCTGTCTCCACCATGAAGAACTGAACTAAGATACGCGTTCCCGGATTAAAAATATTTCCGTGGAGATCATGTAGGTTAACTCCCTAAATGATACTGTAGGGAGGAGCCGGTATTATCGACCCGTCATATTCCCCCCCCCCCCACCAACGGTGGAGAAACTGAGTGAGAAATCTGTCCCCGCCGTGAAGAAATGAAAGATACGTATTCCCGGATATAAAAATATTCGTGGAGAACACGTAGGTTAACTCCCCAAATGATACTGTAGGGAGGAGCCAGTACTATCGAAAAGATTCCCGGATGTGGGACACAGGATAGTACTCTGTGCTAAAGACGTTACAAATATTGTAGGTTGTAGGTTGACAGTTATGTTCAAAGGTGACTGGAAACAGAAAAGAGAGAGGAACAAGGAACTGAACCTTCGACACTAGTAGGTTATAGTGTTAATTATCCAGTATCGCATCGCAAATTGCTATACAAATATTGTAATTTACAAGTCCACATATGTAGAGCAGTTTTGTTTACACGGGAAGCACAGTATTTTATAATGAGAAAATGCTTTAAATCCTTCAACACTGCTACTTAAAATTTGAGCACTAAATTATTCTGTGAGACTGTGTGTGAAACTGGATCACAGTACATGCATTCATTAGTCAAAACTCCCCTGACAATTAAGCATGTTTCAGTATCTGTTATTTTTACTCGATACTTAAAATATATGTAATTTTGCGGTAACGTCTCATTTCACAAATCAGAAGTAGCCCATCATAGGTTACAGAGTAACTTTACCAGGGATAGGTTTAGTGTATAGAGATAATTCTTTGGGGAATATTCAACACATTAATTTTTGCACTGTTGACGATATCTGTTCAACTTCATCATAAATAGGTTTTCTGAGATATTTTTGGGAGGGTTATGTGAGTCAATAAGATGACTGACACTTCAATGAGGACGCTTTGCTTGAACGAAACCACCCAGAGAGAACTATTTACGTGAGAACTTTTAGTGTAGCTTAAATGGAGGGAGAACGTAACATAAATAGGTTACTGCAAGCTTTTGTGCAAGCAGTTAGACGTTTTCCTCATCTAGCTTAGGTAGATGGGAAAGTGCAAAATGCAGATTGGAGACAGATAAGAGAGGAGCAAAGTAACTTCGGTTATTCACTGGAGATGTTACTTTGGGTAATATTAACCCAATCACTCTAGTAATGTGATTATCAGGGCACACTCTTCACAAAGTAGAGTGAGAATGGTGTTGATAAGAGGAGACAGGTAAGGCCAGAAAGTACTGCCAAATGTAACCCTCACTGATTAAAGACCATCCAAGCTAAAACAAATTGTGTTTTAGACTTCATAGTTGCAGATTCAGAAGCAAGAGTGCAGTGACCCCCAGGAGGGTCATTGGAAGGCACAGGTGTAACAATCTTGTTCTAGGCCAGGTAAAGGCATTGAAGACTCGCCCCAAACCGCGTGCAGACATCTGAAAAAGTTAACTTGCTGTTTCTTGCAAGTGACGTTTTGTTCGTGTCGCTACAAAATGCAGACAGTAATGAAACGTGATAGCTTAATTGTTATCTTCAGCTGGACCTGAGATGTCCATCGCTGTATGGTTTGTTTACTGTGCTGTGGGTATTGACCGCAGCTGTATGTACTGACTGCACACTAGTGTCTAATTACGGACGGTAGCAAGCTGTGTGTGTATTTTCTGGGATCGATGGTGGTGTTAAACACTTCTGTTACACCTCATTCGAAACTAGGTCAAATTACCGGCATTAGACTTTTCTTTTTGCGCGAGTCTTCACACCCTTTAAGAGTGTGTACATTTTATATTCTAAAAGAGGAAAACAGTGCAATGTCGGTACAAGAGGTGAAATGGTAACACCACGGGGAATCATGTTTGGTCTTATATGTCTAGTATATTTTTGGGGAACACTTGTTTCCTTGTAATTTTTTCTTTGCATAAGATCACACTGCAAAGAGTAATAACAGTGTAAATTAGATCTTCCTTGCTTCTAAAGCGGATCTACAACACCACCATAATACTGCAGTTGACACTTTATCGGTTTGAATTGACAACTACCACAATGGTGCCACAGTTAGTTCCTTCAGAAAGCGGAAGAAGCATGCATGGACAGCGAACATGCTAGTCCCTCCGATACTTTGTTCTATTCACTGTGCAAGTAAACATACTGTTCCTCTTTTTTTCATTCAGTTTGATTTTGTTTTCTACAGCATATTACATTGAGAGGTCTGTAGCACTTGACATAACCATAAAGTCATAGGCCTACCATGATTACATTTCAAGGCGTTTCATAATCTCCCCCATTTCCCCCCATTCTTGCCAGTGATATAAATAATGACAAAAGTTACATAAATTCTTACCTTTCTATAAACAGTTTCCAGTGCATCCTTGAGATGGTTAAACCTGCTGGAGAGGTGATCTCCATAAATGGTACCCAGTATCTGGTGGTGTTTCTGGTGACTCCTGGTCATGTCCATCAATACATTCCAACAGGCGATTGTGCTTGGTATCTGTGGCTCTGTTGTATTCGATCTACAAAACAGAGAATCAGGCAAAATGATGCACACAGAAATATTCTTGTTGGGATATAAGTATAGGTAAACAAAAGACTGGATAAATGTAATACACTGTACTCTGTACTGCACTGTATTGTACACTGTAATGCATGGTCATGTCATGCACGGTAATGTAATGTATCAATTATAATATTAGGAGTACAACAAAGTGTGTTGTACTCTGTACTGCACTTTATTGTGCACTGTAATGCATGGTCATGTTGTGCATGGTAATGTAATGTATCAATTATAATATTAGTAGTATAACAAAGTGTGCTGTACACTGTACTTCACTGTATTGTACACTGTAATGCATGGTCATGTTGTGCATGGTAATGTAATGTATCAATTATAATATTAGGAGTACAACAAAGTGTGTTGTACTCTGTACTGCACTTTATTGTGCACTGCAATGCATGGTCATGTCATGCACGGTAATGTAATGTATCAATTATAATATTAGGAGTACAACAAAGTGTGTTGTACTCTGTACTGCACTTTATTGTGCACTGTAATGCATGGTCATGTTGTGCATGGTCATGTAATGTATCAATTATAATATTAGTAGTATAACAAAGTGTGCTGTACACTGTATTGTACACTGTAATGCATGGTAATGTAATGTATCAAGTTTGTAGTAAAATGTAATCATGTACTGTATGATAAACACTGTATGGTAATGCATGGTAATGCACTATAATGCATAGTGATGCATAATTTATGGTAATTTAATATGCTGTAATGTAACATCTAGCTTCACATAATTAATCTAGACTATAGTGTTATGAATGTCATGGGCAATGAGGCATTCTTATGTTACATACTTGGCATTGTTTGTGTCTGATCAGCAAATTTCAGAAACAAACAATACTCAAAATAAGATTACAGTTAACTAACTAAGACAATTTACTAACATATTTCACTTTAGAACTTCTTCATGCTTAACTTATCAATAAATGTGACTTGATCCTTAAAATTTTGTCACCAAGACATTTTTTTTACCACTTTTAATTACTCGAAAGAAAGCCAAAATTGCATAATTTAAAATCTTTCAACATTTTGCATAATTTTGCGAAATGAAATTTGACTAAACAAGTGACCAAAGAATTAACTCAGTAAGCTGCTTTAACTTGTTGCTCTGTCATAGTAGACTACTATAGGTATTAAAAAAGAAAAGAAAATTTAGTCAATAAATGTTATTTCTGTGTATTGTATTAGTGGTAAATTGCATTGTTTTGTCTCAGAAGTGGTAATGGATCCTTTTGTATGGCTTATACACTGCTGTTGTAAAAACCACCAATTTTTTGCATTGCATGTTGAATTATTTTATCATACTTCACTGTGAAGTTTACAATCCATATTTCATGGATTTTGGTAACAAGCCTTGTCAACCTTTTCAAAAGGAACTAAATTGATAAATGTATACAGATAGAATCAGATACAAACAGATTGCAGAAACAGATATACAGATAGAAACAGATTGCATTGAGTTGCAAGTGGAAGCTTCCGAAACAAGACGTGACTTACGAAAAAAGGCACGTCTTTGGCTCAATGTCAAGTTTTCTCTTTTTTGCTTATTTTCTTAATCAATCTTGCATCCTGCTTTCATTTTGAAGGGAAGAAGGAATTCCTAGCATTCGTAACAGGTCATTCAATGTATATATATCCTAAATTTTCCGACTTCATCACAAATTAACCCCCTAAGTTGTTTCTTTCACAAAATTCATATCTTATGAACCAAGTAGAGACATATTAAGCATTTTTCTTTCCTACAAAAGCAGGCAGGTTATTCTTTGTTTCCAATGAAATCAAAACTAATTTTTGAGTGGGTATAAGGGGAGTGGGGGCGGGGGGGAGTAGGGTGGGAAGAACTTACGGTGTTTGTAGTCTTCTCTTCTTTGCATGGTTCTCATAGAGCCTTTCCAATCTTCTTGCATAGTCTTTTTCAATCTCTGCTCGAGACTGGAAAAATTCTTGAAAATCTTGCAGGACTTCCTTTTCAACTTCTGACCTCTTATCCAGACATGTGAGCTGCTCAGATAGTCTGCTTCGAATATCTACCGAGAAGAGGGAAAAAGAGAAAGAAAATCTTGAATTTCGCTTTGAATATCTACCGAGAAGGGGGGGAAAAAGAGAGAAAAATCCGATATTCAATGTGAGAGTGAAAGCTGTTATCTGGTTACAGCATTCTTCTACTCTACTGAAGAACTTTGACTCTCTAATGAACCATTTCCTTGCAATTCCCAAGACCAAAATTATTGTCAAGAATAAATATTACGTAAACAAGAGCACTTCTTTACTGCAGCTCTCCATTAACTTGGGACAACCGTCTACATTCTGACATTCTGTACCAGTCACTTTAAGCTAACAATATTATCAAAGTTAAAGTCGGCAACTGCCTAATTATACATTGAAAAATAACAGTGTAAAGACCTTCTGTGACACTGGCTTTCTATGACACATATCGAAGAGAAGAAACATATTCCACGTTACGAGTTGAAAATCTCATCTACATATTGTTCCAATTTGTGATATTAGACTTCTGTAAACTTTCCCTTTGAGACATAAACCCTTGGAAACTCCAGGAATAGCTACATGCTTGGTATTCTCTGATGGTATCATAGCAAAAAGTTCCAGTTTTCACAGTTGAGCTGATTTACTTGATTTCCATGATTTGGATATCATACACCAACATAACCAATCAGTTCCCCCCCCCCTCCCTCCCCCCCTTGCTGTTCAACATTAAAACAAGCTATATGCAACCTCCCTTATGCTCGGCATCAAACCACAGGGATTCATAATCACCAGACAGGAAATTGAGGTTTGTTTACTAGCAGAAAATGTGTGAAACTATCGACTGTGTGACATACAGCGCGACCCTTAATCACACAGCCACAAGCTGATTACATTACAAATTCAACACCAAGCACAGTGTCTGATCCTCCTTCGATCCAGGTGTATCGTGGGGTTCAAATCGCAGGGGTCTGATCAGCATTTGCATGTACACTACCAAAATCAGACCCTGAACTGAACCCTGTGCTCTGGATCTAATGCTAATTGCTTTTGGGTGTCTGCTTTCGGTAACTGTCACTGTGTTTTGAACCCAAAGGTTACTTCAAATTCAAGAGGGTATCATCTTCCATACCTGGATACGATGATGATGATCGAGATGTGAATATTGAAAGGAAGTCCAAGATGTTATGTTAGTCACTCTGCTACTGTAGTGTAACTTGTCAGAGTGTACCCAGCTGTTCTTCGTTTTATCCAATGCAACAGATTTGGTGTCCCACAAAATTTAATGTACATTATACTTGTATACAGTAATTCTTTATTTTGGTCATTGGCAAGCATTTGAAGTTATTGTTATCGTTGCATTGAAGAAAGCAGAGGAAAATCGTCCAGGCTCCCGGCAAATTATCTTCCCTTTAACCCACTCTGTATGATATGTATACTAATATATGCTATGGTGAAACCTACATTACACATACATGTATAGCAGCTCTGTAAGGAAGTCTGGAAAGTTGCTTATGGATCAACTACTCCTGTATAGTTGCAATGGGAGGTGAACTTTCTAGATGATTGTGACAGCTGTGAGACACGGTATAATGCCAGGGGAAAATCCAGCATTGTAACAAGGAGGGTATGTGGTCCTGTGAGCCTATATGTATTGACTAGTCCTGGCAAAAGTTTAGATATAAAGTGGTACATATCTATAGTAGGCTATAATATACTGTAGTTGTAAATGCTCTAAATGCAAGGTTGTGCTAAGCCTAATTTAACTACTTTCTTCTTTTTTGTGTGTGTTTAGGGTGTGTAGAAAGAGGGAGGGAGAGGGGGGGGGGTGGATGTACCTCCCTGGTTTCAAGCCTGTTTGCTAGATTCACTCACTTCAAAGAATAGAGTTATTCATGCTCTATTGTGACAGGTCTATTTTGTTTTGTTTGTTAATTGTTCCCTATACCGTCTCTAACTTACAAAAATGCCCCACAACAGAGTACATAGTACTGTAGGTTTTTATATGTTGAGATTCGCTACTATATACTCTAAATAATTTCCATCTACACTCCCTTCCCAATACCTTCCACCTCTACCCTTCAAAGAAACTCGGGTAACCTCTCACCACATCTATGCCACCAGTGGCTGAAATATTCCACTTCTAAGGTCATGCCAATTTAAAGACTTCCTACATTTTTTTTTGTTTTTTTTTTAAGCGGGTCAAAGCATTACTTTTTTGAGGTCAACTGAGAAAGCATAATGTTAACAGAGAAAGGTTTGTAAGAAAGTATTATGTAATCATCGCTTCTCGTGTGTAACTATAGGGACCTATCCCTTCATTTTACGCTTATTATAAATAGGAACTGCTGATGCCCTTTGCTACGTAAACAGGAAATGCTTGTTAATGCCTTGCATAGGTGTATGAAAGTGATTGATCATAGTACAACTACAAACGATATTCAGCAGTCACATACTAACGTAAAGGTACTTGTATCTATATTCAAGGACATAATGGTACAATGAGCTGATGTAAATCGAATAGAAGGAAAGTGAAAATGTAAGTTGGATTCATTGAACCATATTTCAAGAGCTGTAAAGAATTTCACACAAGTTAGACAAAGAACATTGAAGTTAACCTATCTGCTTTGCTTGCATCCTCAACGGATTTCCAGTTTCCAGGTACATGCATACAGCAATGAGCTCAGGCTATAGCTCAGTGTGCCTGGCTAATGGCACTTTGAGAGCTCAGCCTACATCAGTGCATGGCCTCAGTCTACAACACTGACTACAGCCTTCTGTAGAGCGCTGTGCTCAGTCCACAGTAGTGAGGTCAGTTTGAAACACTTGAGTGTTAAAGCTAACAACCAAGAGCTTACCCTTCAGCCGACAACACTCTATGTTCATGCTGGTAATAATGAGCTCAGCGTACAGGGAGTGAGCTCTGCCTACAGGACTGAGCTGAACCTACAACACAAGTCAGCTTGTAAAAAGTAGGCTAAGTTCATTGTGGTGGGCTTACCCTGCAACAATCAGGTCCGCCTGCCCTACTTAGTGGAAATCTGCCTAAAGCACTGAGTTCAGCCTAAAGCACTACGCTCAGCCCACAATAGTGAGCTCAGTATGAAGCACGTAGTTATGTTAACAGTTATGAGCTTAAACTCAGCCTACTCAGCCTACAGCACTACATTTAGCCGATAGCAATGAGCTCAGCCTACAGCAGTGAGCTCTAGCCTATAGCAGAGTGCTCAGTCTACAGGATTGAGTTGAGCCTGTACAACTGGGAGGGTCAGCTAATAAATGAGACATGAGCTCAACTCACAGCAGTGACCTTAGCCTGCAGCACTCAGGTCAGCCTGCAGTAAATGGCTGCAACTATAGAGGGAAACAATTCCATACATCCTGGTACAGGATTTCCAGGGAAGCTGTCCGGGGCAGGGATGGAAGAGGGAGGGAGGTTGAGGGAGGGAGGGAGGAAGGGGAGGGAGAGACAGGGAGGAAAAGGGAGGGATCCCAAGGGAGGAAAAGGGAGGGATCCCAAGGGAGGAATTCGAGGAGAGGACCCCTTGGATCTTCATACATGGCATTAATTTCTTGGAACCCTTTCCTTCATATTCACTCAAAAACAACCTTTGTTACGAAGCCAGAAAATGTTCATAGACTTCCGGCTGACTTTAATTTAGTCAGATTAGTACTGCATCTTATAGGCAGTTCAATAGTTAGGTCCACTACCATGTATTGCAAACACATAGAAATGGGGGGTCTGCCTATTTCAGCAGCATTCTCACACACTGTTACATTCCCTGTTTTTTTTATATCAGTTTTTAAGTAGAACTTTGCATGGGATGTATTGGTGTACACTACTTGACTTCTCAAAGCAAATTCACAACAGAAGAAGGCACTTTCAGGTAGATTTACAGCAAAAGGCCCATTGTAGGAATATTGCATACAATTAAGTGTATCTTTTCTAATTCAAATGAAATTTAGAGGGACAATCTAAGGAGTTACTGATATTGGGAGACTCATTAGACTCTTCATTGTGGAATTTTGTCTGTGATTCTGCTTACTGTACATAAATGCCTGTGAATTACAACTATTTATTGCTTAAATGTCACCTAATTTAGAAAGTGACTCACCCGGTGGATTGAACAAAGTGTGAAAAGGAGTGATTTTATTAGTAAAATCAATTAAGTTGAGTGCTTCCACAGCACACACAGAGCCACGATAGAAACAAGGACAGGGGTTTGCCCATTTTCAATAATTTATCACCAGTAACAAATTCTTTCATTTATATTAAGTCTGCATAGGTAATCAGTCTGTAAGTTGTTACAACTTTATTATAGTTGGCACCAGAGGACGATCCTTCCTTAGTCACCCCATGCAGGGGATTGGAGCTAAGTGTATATTATAAAAAGGGCGGTCTGGAGAACCTTTAAACAATGCTAACTTGAAGAAAAGATTACCGTCAAAAAGGGTCCCAAGGCTGGGCAAATTTTTAGCCAATCTTTTTGAACTGTGGGTCCCCTGAAATTGTGGGATATATATAAAAAGGCTGGCAATCTTTTTTTCTCGGGATTTTTTACAAATTATGTGTCGAAATATTCAGACAAGAGTCTTTGACGTTTCGGGCGAGAATTGGACGAGAACCTGAACGATTCCCACTCGATTTGGCAACGATGTGAGCAAACATCGGGAATGATTTGGGGGAGAATCGAGAACAATGTCAGGCCAGAATCGAAGAAAACTTGGGGGAGCGACTATGAAAAAAAGCCTTTGTAATATTTGTATTAAAGTTTAAATTGAAATTGAATTTCACTTTCTGTCATGAGGGTGCCCAAATTTTTAACAACTTTTGCCCAAAATTTGAGTACCCTGATTTTTTTGGGTTGCAGTCTCCCCCCCCCCCCCTGCTTGGTACGCCAATGCTTTCATTGATGATAATTTGTAACCTCTTTCAAACATGAAATCAATGCCATGTACAGTGACCTTTCCCAGCTTATGTTAGTCTGTTTGCCGAAAATGTGTGAAGATTGTGATGTGTATAGATTTTCAACCTTCAGCCACTGATATGTGTTACATACATGCATGTTCTTTTCTTAGACTTTTCTTCCATTCTTCATTTTGTCCAACAATATAAAGTCAAACTCTGGACCACATGGGTGATCTCTTAAGTTGTCTGTTGTGATTCTAGTTGTAGTGATCTATTTCTTGAAGAACAATAAATTTGTCTTCTCTTGTTTCCAATCTTGACTGGGGTCCCAAGACAAGATGAAACCCGCTGCACTGTCCGATCTTTTGGCTTCACCATTAAATATACATGATGGGTATGAAGACGAGGAAATTGTGTCCTGTTCTATTTTTAAAACGAGAAGACATAGTCTGGATAGTTCTCATCAAGATGAAAATAGACCAGGAAACTGGTTCAACAAGACTCACAAAGACGCTTCCTTGCCAACACTCCTAACATGTATAGTAGCGCTCAGGCCTTGCAAACCTAAGTAATTTGGAACTGACCTGTACCTGTACCATAGCTTTCTTACAAGTACAGTAGTTTCTTATTCAACTTCCTTGTCAATATTTAGCTTTGGCCATTTATAAGAGACAGAAGGAGAGTAATAACTGACATATTAAGCGATTATGATTCGAAATAAGAGGCCACTACTCTCCCCTGACAATTGACAACGATGTTTTGCTTTATCCTCTTCAGAAAATAAATATCGACACAGCAAACTAAACAGCTAAATGATAATCAATCATAAAATTTGTATATATACTGACATAAATAAAGTTGTTGTGGCATTTCATTTAGCTTCCTCTATGAGCTACCAGAAGAGCTCATGTATATACTTACTATAACAGTCTACATTCTTATGATTAAATTGCAACCCAGTTAAAGGTGAAACCATATCAAGAGCTCTTTGATACCTCTGGCACACCCTTTGTTCAGTTGACCTCAACAATACTTGTCACCATCTGGTAATGTTTACATATGACATACATGTACCCCCAAAAAAAGAAAAAAAGAATGGATTTACCTGCACACCTGGATCCTGGCTCAGAAGTTCATACCTACATTTTTTTTATTATTGCTCATTGAAATTAAATAAAGACATTTAGTAGCAGACGGTTCTTTATATATCATCATTCCTTGAATAAGTCTGCCCCGTATGAGACCAAAATATGGCGGCAAAGTTTAACCCAAATTTAAAAAGATATGTCTTGTAGGATGTGTTACTGTTCTTTGCTCTTTTCAGCATTGCTAAAACTGTTCATAAAGTCAATATTGCTGCCTGACTAAGAGTTGGCGAATATGACAGTACACTATCATATTGATGCCAGCCATCACCCTTTGCACTGTACTTTTCAGGGCTTGTGAGTAAACACAACCGATAACCACAGAAATCAATAAATGTAACAGACTAGTACTGTCACAGGTTGGAAATACTTTGCTTACAAATACATTAACTAGTACACTGCTGTGTTTTAAAATGTGTTACTCTAAACACCACCAACTGACACTACTTAGTTATAAAAGAAAAGTTTGGATTTAATTTACATCCCTGTTTGGCCTTTATTTACCAAGTCTGTTTGTGAAGTTTAGATGCAAATTTGTGCAATAAAGCACTACTATTTGTGCAAAAAAAAAGGCACCACTATATGTGCCATGTTGATGACTTTTTGTGTAGGGACTGTAGGCAATATTGTAGTACTATCAAGCCTACTGTATCTGTACTGAAAAAGTACATTAAATAGGCCAGGCCTAGAATTTTATAAGTTTAGCCATGTGCTAATAATAATGCAAATGCCTACAAAATTTGAAGGAACGGCTAAGAACACGTTCTCACTGGCCTTTCTTGAATTGCAACAGAAATCAGTTAAGTACACATTCGCTGATAATACTTCCTAACACAGGGCTTAAATATTCGGTATGGAAATTCTTTGACTGGCGATTGGTAACCAACTTACTATGTATATCAGTTAATAATGTCTAGTGAGAGAAACTTGCCAATCCCTCTTTATTCCTAAGTACTGGCAAATAGCTAAATCCCCTGGCATTTACCCAGTAAATAACCCAACTTTCAAGGCCTGTAGATAGTAGTATCCATCTGTTCTGATCTATTTGTCTGCATGTCTGATAGAATGTATTATTCACTTTTCTAATGACAAAGTTACTATTAATTTGCTATCCAACATAAAAGTCTCCAAGGGTAAGTTATTTAGTATTTCCAACCTCTCTAAGATAATGGTTTTATTGCAACCTTTTATATTAAGTGCAGTTAACTGTATACACTAGAAAGTGATTCCCTATATTCTCACTGTTTTGTTATGAAACTGAAAAGGTTACACTTTTATAACACTTGAGTGAAAGAATTTTCATTGGAAATTATTAGCCATTGCATTTAGACTGGTTATCAGTCAAGGTCAAATCCACTGAATGAAAATTGCCATATATGGCTGTATTCAAACTATTAGACCTGTAAATGTCCATTGTTTGGTAGTTCCACTGACTTATAGTTACTAACTAACTCACTTGGAATTCAAAATTGAGAGATACAATAGTAGTACTGCAACATCTTGAACAGAGCTTAGGGGCCTGCTTAATTGTGGTACAACATACCTACTGTTCTCCCATGCATGCACCGTTGCCTCAGAACAAATGACATGTAGCAGCTTATCAGCTATTACAAAGATAACTGTGTAGAGAGCTGAGCATCAGGAATTAGTACCCCACAATATAGAGTCATTGAGCATATTAGATTATCAGTCTGTCTTTCCCAGAATTGGAACAGATTTGGTTTCACTGTCAGACTTATAGTCTACCAAATTGAATACATACATGCATCTAGCATTCATCATCATCATTATGTACAGTAATTAGAATTAAGACTGAACATTGCCTTCCTGTGTCAAAATACACATCATACAAGCACTTAAATGTCTAACATGTAATGAAAACAGATTAACACATTTGTGGCAGGAGGTTAGACACGAGAGCTAAATTGTACAAGATTATCATCAAGTCTATTACCCCTTCCTCATATTTTCCTGATAATATTTTAATTTCAAAACTTGTTCCTTTTGAACTGAGCTTTGATCGACCCAACCCCCAGGACTGCTACCCCCTCCCCTTACCTGCCATCGCTGTCTCAAAACAGAAATTCTGTCTGCTCAAATTTCTCTCTCCCAATGCATCCAACATTTATATCATGCATTTGACAATCAATGTGACCATCTTACCCTGTCTGTCAGTGGGGCAGTGGGGGAAGGGGGGGGTGGTTAGGGGATGAGCATTCCCCTTCCACTGATTTTGGGCTGAAACCCTTGCATAAGCATACATGGTGGAACCCCTGGCTGGAAATAATATCAGTCTGGGCAATTATATTTAAATACCACTTTTTTTCTAGTTGTCCCTTGGACAACCAGGTCTTATTAAATATTTGTCCCAACAGCAAATTTTGGTTGTCCGACAAAGTGCAGCAAACCAACAAAGAATGACCAATATATACACTGTAGGAGAGATAAGTAAGTTTGGTGAAAATAGAACACTATGCTTTGGACCAGTCAAACTCACTGTCTGATGGTATAT
>JAIPMN010000265.1:47226-57923 GCA_020650975.1 Apostichopus californicus | reverse complement strand
ATATATATACATACATATACATATATGTACATGAATATGTGAAGAACAGTGAATAACTGACAGCTGACAAGTGTTTTGTTCTCACAATAACATGTAATGCAGGGGGCATTGCATGTTTCTTGTTACTTCCATCTTAATGCTATATTCTATATCTTTAAACACACAGGTTCCAAGAGAAGGGTAACCTAGAAGTGCTGTTATTCACCATTCAAAGCAAGATGAGGGCCAACAACCAGAAACCTTACACACCAGCAGAAGGCAAACTCATCTCTGATATCAATAAAGTAGGTCGATTATAGGCAACATTATCAAACCAGAAAATAGTCAAACCTACTAGTGGTAAGGAGGAAGGGGGAGAGGACAGTATGGTGGAGTGAGGGTTGTGGTACTTGTGTCTGATGGTGGTGCTGCCCCTTGTCAGGCTAACTTGTTGTGTAACCATCTCATCCTCCCTATCACATTTCGATCCCTCAATTACAAGAACTTTTTCAGTATCCTGTACTGCTATCGCCTTATCAATGCACCACAAAGCCAATAGCCTTGTCATATCAAAAGTTTTGTTAATGAATGAGAATTTGCCAGTAACTTGTGTCAGGCATTCATTAATCAAAATAATGTCACACATGTCATGTTCTGGGTATAAATGACCACAGGTAAAGGAATAAGTGAATTTTTTTTTATTGTCACAAACAGTCCTGGGAAAAGTTGGAAAAGGCAGAACATGAACGTGAAATGGCCTTGAGACAAGAGCTGATCCGCCAAGAGAAACTAGAACAACTGGCTGCCCGGTTTGACAGGAAAGCCGCCATGCGTGAAGCCTGGCTCAGTGAGAATCAACGTTTGGTTGCACAGGTATCGCTACTTTATCGAAATAATCATATTTTCTCTACTGGTTGCTTTCAATTCTACAGCTTGCCAATGTTTGTAATCAAAGCTAATATGTTTAACAGCATTCATTGCTTGGAAAGAAGCTACTGAGTGTTCTTTCATGACCCCCAGACTATTGTGTCTAGGACCTAAGGTAGAAATTACCGGATGTTATCAATTGTAATCTATTTCAGTCAGACATTTAAGCAATAGTTAAGCATTAATTATCACAGAGAATGGTTTCAGTTTCCTGATATTTTATGAATTGATAATACTTATGAAATATGGTTGAACTCTGCAACACAAATTTGTGTTTAGCAGGTTATCTTTCTTTGGAAATAAAAGTTATTTATTCCCACTGGGGGTGAGCATGGTCTAATCGTTAGAAATCTGACCTTTCCGATCTCACAAGTTCATTTTTAATCAGAGACAGCAATTGGCATCGCTCTGAAGTTGTAATATTAACCCTAACATTTTCATGACAGGAATGTATCTGGTGTTGCTATTATCGTGCATTTTATTGTGACATAACACCTTCACTGTTCAACGTTATTTTTAGATCATCAGTATTTTTATCAGTGCATTAATATTAAGGATCTAGCTGTGTCTACTCTTAAAGTAATACAGTATGGAATTTAAGAAATGTTTAAGAAAATACAGGGCAAGATGGAAGTGCTTTGCTATTTTAAATAACTAGTATGGAAGTAAAACTTGCTGTTTTTTTCTTACATATATATATATTTTTTGATGCTACATTTATATCCCAAGTGTCTTTACATTTGAGTTGTTCATACCTGCGTCATATTTATAAATATAGCAATATAAAATGTTCTGCATGGATAACCTTTCAATGTGTTAATGGAAGTTACTAATGGTATTTATAGAACTTGAGAGGTATATAGTCTTCAAAGATTGCTCTGCTTGATAGAACTGAAGTTGATATTTTGGCCTACATTTGAAGTGTTTTGCCAGTTTTATGTTTTTCCCTCAAAGGGGGATTATTGGGGTTCTTGAATGTTCAAGAGTTCATATAAATCTCATGTTTTACCCATGTTTTGATAGTTTTATTTATATTTTGTCTTGCCAGGATAACTTTGGTTACGATCTGCCAGCTGTAGAAGCTGCCTCCAAGAAGCACGAAGCTATTGAAACAGACATCAATGCCTACCAGGACAGAGTTCTGGCAGTGGTGGCCGTCGCCGAAGAACTAGAGGAAGAGAAATACCACGATATTGACAGAATCAATGCAAGGTAATGCTTTGAAAAATGTAACAGAGAGATCCTACACTTGTTGTATTACATTCCAAGGTTGTAAAAAAAATTAAAATTAAAAAATTAAAAATTAAAAAATATATTTAAAAAAAGGTAATGCTTTGAACAATGTAACAGAGAGATCCTACACTTTTTATATATTACATTTCAAGGTTGTATAAAAAAATTAAATTAAAAAATTTAAATTAAAAATTATTTTTAAAAAATTTAAAAAAGGCATTTATCACTCCTCATTGGGAAGGAAAATCAGGCATCCATGTGGAGAAGACATTTGAAAATTGTAGATTTGTCCATTGTTGGATCATGGAAAATATCTACAAATATTGGTACATTGGGAACAAATTGAAAGAAAGTGATTAAATTCACAGGTCAAGCAGTGTTCCGTATTGGGTGAGTTCTGTCTACCTCACATTAAATGCGATTCTCATCGTCATATTCGCAACAGCTTCTTCCGTCTTTGAGTCTTAAAATATCTGTAGATATTGGTTAAAGTTCAGGACAAACATAATTGAAATGCTCTGTGTGCAGAGTTAACTCTGACAGTTTTACATCAGCATTGCTCTTATGTAAAAGATCATTAATGAAGGTATGTTTGTTCCTGGTATTATAAAATCTTGGTGGAAATAAAAATTGAAAAATTGTTCTTCTTCCGATAGGAAAAACAATGTACTACGACTATGGGATTATTTACTGGAGCTGCTCAAAGGCAGACGACAGAGACTTCTACTCTCCCTGGAGATCCACAAGCGCTTCCAAGAGATGGAACTTCTGCTCGACTCCATGGATGAGACCAGGGTAAGAAACTGTTACCAAAATATTATTCATAAACGTATGTTTACTCTTCACAAATCTCAAAGATTTACAGTAATTAATAAAAAGTCAAGATACCAAAAAAAAAGTAATAAGCAAAAGTATAGTCAAAGAATCATATTTTGTTATTACTCGATCGACAGGAGGTGAAGACAAAATATGAAGAATACAGAAGTAGCTTTGATGAGCTCTGCAATAATTGATACTCTTGGTAGCATGTTTTTCAATCAAGTTTGACGGTTGCAGCATTTTACTCCACTACCTTCGTATAATGCAGGGAATTATTTCTCTGTCAGAACTGGTATTGCATCTGTCATTTCAAGTGAATTGATTGACTATTCCTTTGTCCTGCAGGTCCTACTTTTGTCAGAAGACTATGGTAAACATCTAATGGGAGTTGAAGATCTTCTCCAGAAACATGCTCTCCTCGAAGCAGATGTAGCAGCCTACGGAGATCAAGTTAAGGAGGTCAACGGACACGTTGCCAAGTACATGGAACCAGAGGGTCCAGATGGCTCAGGTTTGTCTAAAGTGTTCTTGATGCATGTTACAAAGATGAAAAAGTTACACTGTACGGCAGCTGCAAGAACGAAAAATAGATTCAAGAATGAAGATAATATGCAAGATAAAAAGGATTTGACGTTGGTTTCATGTTTTGATGTTTGGGGGTATAGGCAATGAAGAGGTAATATAAACTGAACGCCTAAATGTTTTAATCAGGATCTGAATGGTGGTGGGTAGAAACAAGTATACACTTTCAGACACATTCTCTAATGCCTGCTTTGAGTTTTACCTTTGCTAATTGAGTTACCAATCTGCTCATGTCATCATATATGATCTTATTGATATGTACAGTGTTAATTGTTAATTGCATTCTCCCTCTATCTTTGACAGGTTACATACCTGTAGATCCTCAGATCTGTCAAGAGCGGATCGAGAACCTGGAGCAGAAGTACGAGGAACTGAAGGATCTGGCCCGCAACCGACATGACAAGCTAGAGGAATCACTTCGTCTCTGGCGCTTCTTCTGGGAGCTGGCAGATGATGAGACCTGGATCAAGGAGCAGGCCCAGATTGTATCATCAGCAGACATCGGACATGATCTCACCAGTGTTAACCTTCTCTTGAACAAACACAAGGTAACAACAAGGAAATGTTATACCTGATGATGGTTAAATGCCTTGTTCATCACAGACAACTTAACCTCATTTCACTGGGCTCTCTAAAAAAGGAGCTCAGATCGTGAAAAACGTATTCTCACAGCAAACTGAAAGTATGGACACACCTTATGGATTTCATGTGTGATAATTTGACTTATCACCGATAGCAAATAACTTTGAATAACAATGCAAATACTAAAATGGGCAGTTTTTGTTGCTGCTTTTACATCGATTTTCATATTTTGTATATTAGTGTGTGAGGTTTGATTTGTTTTAGTGTGTATTTGTTTTCTTGATACGGTCAGTTGTTAGTTATATTTCCATACCCCCACTCCCCTGACAATTTCCTGTGACTGTATAAAAGTAGCTACATCAAACTACACTGACTCTTTAGAACCACCTTTCATGTAAAATTCAAAAGTGCTAATATCAGGTTTATCAAAGCTATGTTCTTGTCTCTTCCCCAAGGGTCAAGAAGATGAAATTGTTGGACACCAAGCTCAGCTAGAGTCTAACATCCAGATGGGCGAGGATCTTATCACAGAGAACCACCCAGGAGCACCTCAGATCAAGGAGAGAATCACCGATGTACAGGATAAGTTTGGCAGACTGAAAGACCTTGCTGCCCAGAGACAGAAGCGACTGAGAGAAGCTGTCGACCTGTACCAGGTGAGGGCCGATCGGATTTAACGTGACACATACCGTGTAAACCGTGATGTTAGAATTTCTATGCAAATTAAGGACCCATTGGAAAATGTTATGTGGATTTAACGTTACACAGACCGTGTAAACCGTGATGTAGAATTTCTATGCAAATTAAGGACCCATTGGAAAAAGTTAGGTGGAATTGAAGTTTCATGACTGGTGTGGTCTTTTGCACTCATCATCACTTAAAGCTGCTGCTCAGCCACCGAAACAGATGGGTCACATGACTATTCCTCGAAGATGTAGCATAGGACACCCTATAGGAGGTTTTGGAGTATCTTTCCACAACTTTAATAGCTATGTGAGATCTGTGGGTTCTCATTTGTGTAACAACTTAGCAGGGCAGGGCAGTATTGCACTGAATTGTGTTACCATCAAGCAAAACACTTTTTTTTCAGTTAGGTATATTTAGCCATAACTTTACTGTGTGGCAAAGTTGATAAAAATAATTCCTTTCTGGCTGTTGCAATCCTCCACAGATGTGGTATTTTTAAAGTATATATTTTTTTTAAGTATTTTTTTTAAAGTATAGATTATCCTATGTTACTCCTTTTGCTATGGGTCAAGTTTATTGGGTTTACATTCTCTATGATCAAACTTTAAATTCTAAAAATTTCCCTTTCACCGTACTTCTCTGCTAGTTCTATGCCGATGCCGATGACATGGAGAACTGGATGGTGGATACACTCCGCATCGTTTCCAGTGAAGATGTCGGTCGTGACGAAGCTAGTGCAGAATCTCTTCTCAAGAAACACAAGGTAACACTTAACAAGCACGTCAGCTTTGAGGGTGACATCACTGTTAGTAAGCGCTTTAAAGCATACCCTAACAGGAAACGGATGAACTGTTTGTCTTGTTAAAAACCTGCAAGCATATAGTTCCTGTTGCTTTGATATGTTCATCGCGCAATTCAGATGCCAGCGATGATGTATGGGAATATTGGTACCCATTTTTTAATTGATTGAAGTGCTTTCATTTTTGGGGGCTTCAGATATAAGTAAAAAGATATCATCAGAAAATGCTGATTCATTATGCATCTGCTTTGTTTGGATCATATAATAAAATTAAAATTAAATAAAAATAAACAAAAAACTGTTAGCAAACTGCTTATCCACTAAAGAAGCTAGATGTAAGAGAATGTGTAAAAGTAAGTGGGCCTGAAGTTTCGATCGTAGCAGGATCTCTGAATGAATTGTTTGGATCATGACTGTTTTGATATCCCACATTAAACTCCTCCTCATATCTTTAATATTCTTCAGCAATTGCCAAGGAGACACAGAGAGTTGGCTTGATATGAACATTATACACATCTCATTTCATTAGCTTATCACACTGTCTAGTTGCATGACTGTATCAAACAGCAATCATGTGTAGATAATGATATGTGTTCCACACCCTCTACTTGACCGTATAAATATCTAACCGGATTGTTTGAATTCACGGTTCAAAGTCATCGAAAGTGCCAAGTAGGACGAGATAAATCAATATCAGTAAGTCGATTGATTGTATCCAGTGTCGACCGGCTTTTAATCTGTCCCACAGTTCATCCGTGAGGGAGTTTTTTTTTTTTCTTTCAACGGTAGATTAATTAGCACTTGCATTAAAAGCCTTTCTTAGTCATGCATGTTATCACTTTCTTCCAAGTGGATAGAAATGCTTTGGAATGACATACATTGTTTTCATAAAGCATGGATAGTGTATCACTGCTATGTGGGATCTGCCATCGACATTGTCCTATCTAGCTTAACCTTCATTCCGGTAGCTACCGAGAATCTCCGGAAATAATCTGTAGATCTGTCCTTTTCACTTTTCTATTTTTTTTTGCCGTTAATCAATTTTCATGACACGTTTTTGATGGTTTGCCTTTGCCTGACACGGTTATCTAAATTTTACAGGATCTGGTCAGTGAGCTTCTGGGAAGTAATGTGAGTGCATGTCACCATTTTGAATCTGGGCCACAATTCATATTCACCCCTCCCCCTACATACAGTTAGCCCTCATTATGCACCCATTTAATTCCACCAATTTATTTTGTGTGTGTGTGTGAATGCATCAAACAGTTATCAGTTAATCCAAAAATTTGTATCATTTGCTATCACGTTTATTTTCTTATGTTGCTTTGAGGAGTGAAGCTATCTGTGATGTTAAGTTGTTTCTCAAAGTTAGTCAATGCTTAAAAGAAGTTCAGGATTTTACATAAAAAGGTCACACACAGCATAGATAATTTTGGAAATTTTGAAAAAGGAAATAACATATGGCAAAACAAACTGTTTTACCTAAAAAAAAAATGGATAGATTGATAATCATATTACTGGACAAGAAAATGTCATGTGCTGGTTGATATTATGTTTAGGATATGACTGAAACAAGGTATGACTGAAAAGAAATCAGATTTTTGTACAGTTGAGTTCGGAGTTACCTTTATCGGTACCCCCGATACCTAGGTAGTGTCATTCGGTTAGGAAAGTAAATTATTGCTGTACTGTCCTGTATAAGTACCGCACTGCACTAAGGATGTACATCACATATATATCAGATGTATAATAGACATGATTGCCTGTGTATGCAATGGTATCATGTTGTCCACTTAAACCACAAGAGAGGACCAGATGTCTATTAATTTGATGCCCTAGGGAATGCACAGGCCGTTTAATCAAACAACAACAGAGATTATTATATATAGTAGGTTGTGGGCTTTAGTTCTGCATGACTTCCCCGGTGGTATCTGGTTTGAGTTGTCGAGGGGCCAAGCCGAAAATTTTGTTACGGACAGTTTGTTATCTGTTTAAGGGATACCTAGAAGAAATAGAATTTGAAATATCTATCAAAAGATTTGATAATACTGTTTCCTTCTTTAGTTAATCTCACATTCGCATATCATTTCAATATAAACTAAAACAGGATGTTCATAAAGTTTTCATTGATAACTATTTCCTACACCTTTTCTGCAAACTATTATTTTTAATCAAAACTGTTTCTCTTTTCTTTCTTTTTTGGCAACTTATATATGTAGGAATTTTACTGCTTTTTTATGTTGAGAAATAATAATTAATAAAGGAGTGGATTTTCCTTTCTGTTCATTAAGAAAACATTAATTACAAACCTTTTTAACTAACTTCTTTTTATGACTATACCAGCTTCTTTTTTATGACAATCCTTACATTGCCTTCTGTTTTTCTCTTCTTATTTTTGGTCTTTAACTTGAGTTCTGCTGATTTATTCTGCATTTTTGTTTTGTACAAACATTTGGATATATATTATTCATCTTAACATGTCACTTTTTTGTGATGATAGTATGTGATGATAGTAAAATGATTCTAAAAAGAAGTTCAGCCATAGATCCATCCAAATTTATGTTTTGTTTGTCAATCTCAATACTGTATGACAAACATTAGTCCCTTTCTTAATGAACATTTTTATTTGCTGTAATGCCTGTGAGATTCTGTCAACAAATTTTTTGTTCTTGTCAAGGAAACACTGCGATCAGTCAGCAGTGAATTGTACAAGATTTATTTTTAAACTAGAGGGGGGGGGGTGGAGAGTAAGATACATGTGCATCTCTTAATCGCTCCTTCAGGATGGTTGTTTTCATAGACTTTAATGTACTAGATTCATTCTTTTGATAATTTAAGTTATGAATGATCCATATTTAATACTTTTTTGGGATTTAGTGGGAGGGCGGGGTGGGGGGGGGTTGCTCAATAACACCCAGTAAACTCTTTGTTTTGTCAAGTCTTTTGGCTCTGATGATTCCTTAGAGAAATAAAAATCATTGATAGACCTTCCTTTGTAAATAGAATCAACCATTTTCCGTTTCAAGTCTTCTCAAGGAAGAAATTACCACCATGACCAAATTATCTTCATACGACCAAAGTAAAAGTATATTCAGTTATTATGATAAATGTTAGCCCTATCTTCTATATTCTGTGTCTCTGTGCTGTATATGGTTTTTGTATATGTGTATAATAAACATCCGTGGATGATCCAGAGAGAGGTGGCATACCGTTAAAATCGCTTTCTTCTTTTTTTTCACTCACGTAGGATGTTTCCGAGGAACTCCAAAACTATGCTCAAACTATTCAAGGACTCCATGAGCAGGCTAATGAACTTGGTGAACAGGTATGCGTTCTGTCTTTTATTTACATCCCTACCGACAACAGTGAACGAATAAAAAAGTGATGATGATGATGGTTGTCCTATGGGTAGATACGTATGATAACTGCAAATCAGTGCTAGAGTTTTGAAAAAAGATTGAAAATGTGTCATCTATGGCTGATATATTTATGTCAACATGGACAGTGTGCTCATTAAGTTGGAAGTTTGGAAACACTGTATTGTGCATTGTGTCAAAATTTTGCATCCTGCTGTCCAATCCATTCATCGTGATTTGGAATGGCCTCGACCTAAATTTAGATATTTGTGTAATTTCATCCGTTCGGATGCCCCTAATAAGGGACTCATAAACACTGAAATCCAGTAGATAAGATGTGTGTCTGATTCTTGTTTTCGATTTAGTCTCATTTGCAAACCCGTGAAGTTATACATTGTTGTCGGTGTAACTTACAACAAGGTAAGGTATGGGAGCAAAGAAGCCAGATCATATGGGTGGAATACTAAACTAATTCCTCTAGATAAGGTGTGAAACTGCTAGGAAGGGTCGTATCATTGTATATATCTTAATTAGCAAAACACGTCAACCGTTTGAAGTCTTTGCTCCTTAGAGGCCCTTGGTTTATTTCATACCAGCTGCAAACATGTCATATAATCTCATTGCGTAGGACCGTGATTCCCCGGAAGTCAGAGAACGCCTGGACAAAATCGATGATTACTACCAGAAACTGTTGGAGCTTGCCAAACTGCGAGAACGTCGTCTCCAAGATGCCCTCTCTCTCTACAAGCTCTTCAACGAGGCTGATACCGTCGAGACCTGGATCGATGAGAAGGTAAAAATGTCACATGAATTTTTGCTTCAAACTTTTTTCTTTTTTCCCACTCTGACTCAGAAATCAGAAGGTTTTGACAAATTATTTAAAATTCTTGTAGACACCAGACAAATGAGGACATGGTAGTGCATAAATTAGAATTTAATATCTGTATAGTCTGAGTTGGCAAGCAGATCAGGAGGGGAAGTGGGGTGAAGAGGGCATCCTTCGAAGGTTGCTACTCCCGTTACTGTCAGCGTCAAAATAACAACATTGAAAATTGTGGTTGTGTTTGCTGCTTCTTACGTAACAGTTTTCATCGTAAAGTTTAGACATTGAAGCTGTGCACTACATTAGTTTGTAGCAAGTTTCTGCCAAATTTTGGGTAGGGTGGGTTGGGGGGAATTGGGTTTGCCTTTACCAACACCAAGTGTTTTTTCATTTTCTCTCCTTCAATTGCTTTTCTTGTCTGACAGTGGAAATCTTTTAACCTGCATCATTTTCTTTCATCTCCGTTCCTTTGCCGTTCTATTAAAACTTGTTCTTCCCCGAATTTTTTTGCCATTTTTACAGATGAGATGTTTCCAGGTAGGACCAAAAAAAAAAAATTACATGAGTGTTGGTAACAAACCATGCACACAAACACTGTTACTTTGCCCGGATGTATGTAGGAGTACTTACTAATAACATGAGATTAGCCAACCAGTATCATTATCATTCAAACATGTGATACATTTAACACATTTCAGTGTCCACATCCATTAATATCATATAAAACATGGTTTCTGTCTGCAAGTAGTAAAAGGTGTCAAGGAGTTCCAACATGTCCCACCTCCGATAATATCTAAAAAGAAGATGCCCTCCTTTAATCACCATTCCATGTAACCCATCCAACCCTCCCCTCCCCCCCCCCTTTTCCCTGTCCTCCATTGGTTCACCCTTAATCATTTAAATAAGTAAA
>JAIPMN010000265.1:33651-47216 GCA_020650975.1 Apostichopus californicus | reverse complement strand
TGTAACCCCATCCATCCCTTCCCCCCCCCCCCCTCTCACTGTCCTCATTTGGTTCACCCTTAATCATATAAATAAGTAAACAAGTGAAATGGATGTTTCGATTTTATTTCCTTGAAAACTTAAATTTGAATATTTTATTTTAAGTGCTTAAATTGATTTTTATAAAGAAAAGACATGTTGCTCTTCAATGATTCTAATTAGATGAAATTTTAGAACAATTTGTCTCTTCTGTCCAAAGGACAGCTGTCTTATTTGGACTGAAATTTGTAGAGAAAATAGCTTTTCACTTTAGAACCATTTTCTAAGGGAAATGATCTCAGATATTGATATGTTTAAAAGAATATTTCCTGCTGTGAATGTTGCTGTCTCACTCTAAGAATCCCTTTTCCAAACTCCTTGGCAGAAACTATCTACATGTTATTATATGTTCAGTTGTTGTCGATATTTCATACGTATCATGGTATCAGATCTGTATTGTCTTTTATTGTATGAGGTGGTGAATAACATTGTGTATGAGACATTATATATCTATCTATGTATGACTCGGTGGATGCTAGGGGGAAGTCAATTTATTCATTCTTCATCTTCTTCCAACGATATAATGATGATTTAACTAGTCATTGACTTACACAAGCACTTTCAATGGTTCACTCAATAATAACCTGACAGGATTGATTAATTTATGAACATTGCAAGAATATTTCACATTGAGGCTTCATTTGTGAGATTGGAAGTTAGGCATCTACCTCTTTGGGTGCTGTTATGTGTGTTGTGTGGCTCAATACTCCCAAAACGTCCCTGTGTTCTGTGCTCATAGCAAACTTGGCATTGTTTGAGGCTTGCTCTCTAAGAAAGAGATTAAGATGGTCATTGCAAAAAAGTTTTCTCTCCTAATCCTGTCTTACATGGTTAAAACCTTCACCGCCTTCTGTGGTTATTTATATAACAATTGTGCTCATGTTGCACACCTTCGAATTGGAATTGGGCACAAAAACTTTCTAGCTTTAAGGTCACACATGGGATGTACGAGAGAGTATGTACGGTATCTACATCTTGTCTTCGGCCATTTTGTATTGTACTTTGTGCGTCCGGTCTAGTCGTTGTGTTACTACTCAGTACTGTTATGTATATACTTTGCAGTAGTCCCGGCAGTTTTGCTGCTTATTTGCATTTCAGTATGTTCAGTAGGTTTTTGTCTTTATGTGGATTTGTTATCATGTGCATCTAGGGTCATGGAAATAATGCAGAAGTCATGGAGGTGTAAAACTCTCATGTATATTAATGAGCTTACAACAAACAAATTTATGCATGAATTAAAATTGTCAACATTGCACGAATAAATTTTGAACCATTTGCCCGAATGTTGGTTTGCAATGGTCAGAATGAACCTAGGCTGTAAGATTTTATTTTCAGTAAAATTTGGTGACTTTTCTTTTGTGATGGAAATGGTGTTGGAACGCTGGTTTACTTACAGGCATCCATGGTATGAGACATTAGGTTGGTTTGGTCTATTGTGAGCAGTGCATGATATAATGAGGGCTGAATGAATTGCTGGTAAAGATGAAATATATTTTCTTACACATCCATGTAAGCAATATGTTGTACCATGCAGGGAGTAAGTAATCAGGTGGGATCAAAGGAAAGTACAAGGATTTTTTTTCATATCAAAGTAAAAAAAAAAAATCAAAACTACACATATTTGCCAAAACAAAGCAAACAAACACCACATTTTTTCACAGTTAAATAGCTCTCCATTATTTATGACTTAGTACTGAATGTTTCGTCTCCTCAAGTGTTGGTAAAATTATGTTTGTGAACGCATGCATGTGAGTATTGTATTTCCCTGATGTAGAACCGTTCATATTCTGACAAATTGATACACGACTGTGAATGAATTATAACGACTATAACACATTAGCAGAAAGAGTATCCATTCTTGTGCATAGGTGTGTAGTAGGTATTAGGTCAGTGTACGTAGATGGTGCATGCAGTCGAAATTACCTCTTAGGTAGTCTTCCTTTCCCTCCTGGATTTTGCAAGAGAGATTTCTTTTGATATAAATATTGAAATATTCAGTAATGAGCTATGACAATTATTAGCCAGGTTACACCTAAATGCCTTTGAACCCAGACACAACTTCTAATGAAGGTCAGTGTGGAATTGAAAACTCACTGAGAGGTTCTACAAGCGATTGTAATGGCAGTTGTAATTGTGGTTGAAATAACACAAGCTGGACCTGGTCCTCTGATAAAGGTCCTAGCCAGAGGGGAGATGTTTAAACTTTCATCTTATCCTGGAGTGTGTTACCTTCACATCTTACAGATTAATGAAAAGAGGTGTCATTCATTTGGGTTAATATATTTAATTGTTTCCTGTATTCATCTCAACAGAGATACTAATATGTTGATTAGCAACCTTTACAGATGTTGTGTGTATGACACTAATAGAGGAGGGTTAGCACACATTATTGAAACCCATCTCCCCACCCAACCTCCCCCCACCCCCTCCCTCACTGTTTACCATGAATATTGCACACACTTGCACACAAAACTAACTATACTAAAATAAGCTATGTATATAAAAGTAAAACATGTAAAGCTTATGTGGGACCATTGGACCTAATCGTGGAATTTGTATTCTCCAACACTTATGATATGAAAACTATAGTTATGAAAGTAAGCTAGAGAGTTTGTTTACTATGTAAGTTTACAGTGAATGTAAGTTGACCCTATCATTCAGTGTGGTCAACAACTCCACATAGTCTTCCAGGAAGGACTGGGACAAGCATCATGTCTTCGTGTTTGCATAATATCACTCATTGTGTTCTGAATATGGAGTGACCATTCTGTAGTTGGAATAGTTATCTAGTTTTGCATCAGTCACTCAATTGAAGGAGTTAGTGTAAATGTCATAGGTTAGCTTTATACATGCCCATCATCTGGACGGTCGGGACCAGTCGTGTAAGACAATTCACAGTGTAGAATTAGCTGATACATATTCATGCAAGTGTTAGATGTCACTCAGAATAGTTTACCAGTATTGGTCACCTGTCTGTCTTAGTTTGACAATGTAGCCCGAGATGAAGAATGGACTGGTTCACATGTGTATCCTTGTGCGACAGTAAATACTCAAAAGCTCAGAATGATACCACCAGAAAGGTAGAGAGCCCACTGTGAAATATCAAGGGTTGAATATTGTTTTAAATGTCTATGGAAATAGACTTTCCAGAGTTGTCTCAATGTTAGGTATAAGAATACAATTAGTTCTAAGGTGTAGTAGTATTTTACCAATAGAATTTCATAAGTAAAATAGTACTTTTATAAGTACAATTTTTATTTTTTTATTATTAATTAACATTAGTATAAGTGTCTTCTACCTTGGGTCCAGTTTGAGGATTAATAGATGCAAAAAGATTTAGGTGTCATTTGCACAGCTGGTCTTGGGTCAGCACTACTAGAATGATTGATATACCACTTATAATTCTTGAATAAGATACTATTGAGGCATTCCATATGGTTTCCAACATTGTTATTGTTTGTGTTACCTCCCATAGGAGCATACTTTGCATGCTCTGATCCCAGCAGAGGATCTGGAGTCCAACGATGTCATCCTAGCTCGCTTTGACCACATCGAGAAGGAAGTCGAGGTGAACGCCTCAAAGGTCGCTGTCGTTAACCAGCTAGCTAGTAACCTCCTCCAGGTGGACCACCCCAACTCTGGAGAAATCACTGACAAACAGAACCATCTCAATGAAAGGTAAAGTTTGAATAATTTGTGTGAAAATTTGAAGGAAGGATAAGTTACTTCCTCGGCACATTGCCATAAAATTGTCAGATATAGGGAAGTAATACAGACTAAATTATTTATGATGTGATCGGAGAAGTATAATATTCATGTTATTACATGTCGTTGTTCTGAGCACTGGTATCTTATGTGTTGAAAACAGCAAATTGCAGAAGATTGAGACCTCCAGAAAGTTGAGTTGTTCTTGCCCTTGGATTTAAGTAATGTTGAAATGGTATCTGCTTTACCATCGAGAGAGATCAAAGCTGTTGTCAAATGATGTCATTTAAGATCCAACATGGGTGCAAAATTGTATTGCATAGATACAGCTAACAGTATCTACACTTAGTCTCTCAGTTAGTCTCCCAATTTCAAGAAGTTACAAATCTCTGCTTTCCTGTGGCCCATTTTGTTTGAATTGTTGAATAATACTAAAGTATTTGATAACTTAGTAGATTGTTGCATGAGTCATTGGTGCTGGAGTTAACTGTATTTCCTTTATATGCAGTTTATTTCAATACTTCTAATCATTATGTTGACCTACAGGTGGGCAGAGTTGAGCAAATTGCTGAAGGAGAAGCGTGATGCGGTGCTGTCAGTACGAGAGGTGCAGACCTACCACTTTGAGTGCACCGAAACCACTCAGTGGATTCGTGACAAGGCCAGGTTGATCGCTGCCACAGAAGACCTCGGTAACGACTTGGCCGGCATTACATCACTGCAAAGAAGGCTCAAGGGTATGGAAAGTGATCTCGCTGCCATCGATGCCAAGGTAAAATAGCTGAGGGGTTGGGGAGGGGAATGGGGTGGGGTGAGGGAAGATGAATGGTTGGGTAGTTAAGGGTTGAATATGGACAAGGGTAAAAAGGTTATATGCCATACTCAGAGTAATGTAACCAATTGTATGGTCACAATAATGTGTTTTTCATATAGTAGGCAGAAGGGGGATCTTCCTTGTATTGAACTCCTATGGTAAAGATATGTTAGTCTTTTGTGATCTGAGGAAATGGTATGGTATGGTGAGACATTACCTCTGAAAATTATGGTCACTGTAATGTGTGTTTTTTTTTTGTGGTTGGGGGAAGGGGGTCTTCCCATATGGTAAGATGTGTTAGTCTTTTGTGATCTGAGGAAATGGTATGGTATGGTGAGATGTTACCTCTGAAAATTAAACATACAGTGAATTTGTATTTCACCGAACACAATTGTATTTCTTTCTGATAGCTCGATGACCTGGGGAAAGAGTCAGATAAACTGGCCGAGGAGCATCCAGAGGATTCTGAGCAGATACACAGGCGATACAAGGAGATCATGGACGTATGGGAAGAACTAAAAGAACTGGTAAGAATTATTCTACAGATGTCAGTATGTCCACAGCACAAGAGACAACAACCCTTGAAGTGATTTTTGATTTGTTAAAGGAGGTGGTACCCAAATGATAGACGATGCATTATATTACTATATACGATTGCAGTATGTTGTTGTACCACTGTTGTACATTAGAAGAAACATCCTTCAATCACATCAATAAATAAATGGATATTTAGTATCAGTTTACCATTCGTTACTCCTTGCAGTATATTTACACAAAAAATGGGAGAGAAATTCAAATTTTGCAATGTATAAAATGGAGGGTGTAACTAAACTCGGTATCTTCCGCCAACAGTTGAAGACACGAGAAGCAGCCCTCAGTGAAGCCGGAGACCTCCACCAATTCTTGCGTGACATTGACGACTTCCAGGCATGGCTCGCTAGAACCGTGACTGAGATTGCTTCGGAGGAACTTCCAGAGACCCTGGCAGAAGCTGAGAAGATGCTGAACAAGCACGCCGCCATCAAGGAGGAGATAGATGGATACGAGGAGAACTACGCAAAGATGAAGGAGACTGGAGAGCGTATCTGTGCAGATCAGACTGACACGCAGTATGTCTTCCTCAAGCAGGTACGGCGACCCCCAAAAGATGGAAGCTTTCGGTTTCATTTCATTACTAAGGCTGCATTTTTGGTGGATGTAATTTAAAAAAGACCATGGTCTAATCATGATGTTAATTTTGTCGATCAAAATGGCACCAAGATCTATGGAATAAGTGATAGACTTCAAATGCCTCCAAATCATAGAAACTTTATTGAATTTTTTATTTTTATTTTTCTGGAATATAGGGTTCATAACATCCAAACCAGAAGCAGTTGGATGTAACTCTGCATTTCTCTTATGTTGAGAAGTGTCCAGTTATTTTTTACTATTACATTAATTGGTTAGAGTGACATCAATGTCCTTGTTACCTATTCTGCATTGCATATATAGTGTCCTCCCCACCCCTCCCTCTTTCCAAAATGTAAAGTAGAGTGTAATTGTCCAGGTATGATTTGTTTTGTAATCAAAGAAATAAATAGATGACAATGTTAATGTCTTGTCTGGCAGCGTCTGCAAGCTCTTGATGATGGCTGGATCGAGCTCCATCAAATGTGGGACTCTCGTCAACAATTGCTCTCTCAAGCTCTCAACCACCAGATGTTCTTGCGAGATGCCAGACAGGTCGACTCGATCCTGAACCAACAGGAGAACTTCTTGGCTAAAGTTGAACAACCTGTAAGTAGTTGGGTGGGATTCTAATTCTGAGCAAGTTGCTTATCCACAAATAGACAAATGTAAGTGATATGTAAGGCAGAGGCACCAAAAAACAAAAAGTTAATTTCAACTTCTCTATTTTCCATGTTTGTATACTTTATGATTAATACTGACTTAGAGAGAGGATCTTCAAAAGACAAAAACAGCTGCAAAACTGGAAATTATCCATCAGATGTTCACCATTTTTCCAACCTCTCACTACTTCATAAAATCTTTCATTAATTTTTCCATAAAATCTCATCTTGGCCAAGGTCAAGGATTCATCTCTGATTAGGTTTTTTTTTCTTTCTTTCAAGGGGGCACTTCCCATTGGATGTGTTTGCCTCGATAAACATTCCATTTGTAAATTTATATTTTGGTTTATCCACACATTGAAATAACTTTTTCCTAGGGATCACTGGAAGCTTGCGACGAAGCGATCAAGAAATACGAGAACTTCCTCAACCAGATGGATACCAACGACGAGAAGATCAACAATGTCTTGGGCTTCGGACAGAAACTCTGCGATGAAGATCACTACGCGGCAGATAAAATCAACAAGAAATGCGAGAGCATCGAAGAACGGTTGGTTCTCCATAAGTGAAACCTAATTCCCCAATTGAAAGTCTTTCCTTTTGTCATAGAAAATCATTGATGATTCACAGGGTATAGTTATGAGGTCCAATTGATTTGCAGTCGACTGTTTTCAAATCTTATTTGATGATTTGTAATTTCTGGGTTTGTTTAATATTAAACTTGGAAGGTTGCATACATGTAACTGAATGACATTGGTTAAGATTCCAGCCATTTGTTTCCCACAATGTGGTGAGGTTTAAAGGGGAAGATATCGTATTGGACTGTACACGGCATACAATGTATTGCACTGTTACTGTTAATCTTTCTCTACTCCATGCCAAAAAGGAAAGGAATATATATATATATGTGACACTATAAGCAGTTCTGTAGTTGCATTTGCAAATGTCGCCATCCACTCAGGATTCATTGTGTGTTTATCTTTTGCGCCGCAGACGCAAGGCCAACCGAAAAGCCGCCGAGGACACACTAGCCAAGCTGAAGGACAACCGTCTCCTGCAAACCTTCTTGGAGGAGGCGGATGATGTCGGTATGTGGGTGGTAGAGAAGATGGTGGTCGCTCAGGAGGAGACCTACGATAACGCTCGTAACTCCCACAGCAGATATCAGAAACACCAGACCTTTGAAGCAGAGTTAGATTCTAACAAGGATAGGCTACACAAGCTTAAGGAGGTAACGCCAGACTTACTGACTCTATTATTACGTTTATGTTTAGTACTAGCCTTGCCAATCGGCCTGGTTTAAGACTTCAATGAGACAGTTGGGGTTTACACTTAGTGTTATACAATGACAGGGAAGGTTACACACAGAGTCCTTTACATCTGACAGGAAGATAACTCGGTTTAGTCTAAGATTAGGAATCTTTCAAAACCTTAAAATATTCCAGGTCTGCAAAAGTCATAATTTTGAAGATTGTGCCTTGCATTGCAACAACTTAGTGGTAAACAAGATGATTGGGATTAGTGTAAATATTGTCAACGTTTAACTTCAAGATGTTCACCAAGTCTGTTATAAAAATTGTGGTAGTTTGAATACAGGAGTTCTTGGAAAAACTTCCTCTGAAGGTGTAAGTAACCTGCGGGTGAAAGCAATTGTAAACTTCGCAATCCGAAAAGATTTCTTAGACTGTAAGTTTGAATCCCAATCCTGTTCATTGCATTATACCGTTGCACATATCGCCAATGGTTACATACTTGACTGAACTCTCTCCCATGCAGCATGCCGAAGAACTTATCCGCGAAAAACCCGAGACAGAAGAGGTGGTTCGACAACACATCAATGACCTGGAGAACCAGTGGACGGAGCTGGAAGATACCACCCAGGAGAAGGGCAAGAAATTATCCGAGGAGAACAGCCAGGCCCTCTTCAATCAAGGTTGCGATGATTTGGACAACTGGATCACCGATCTGGAGTCTCAGCTGAAGAGAGAGGAAGCTGACCAAGACTTTGTCACCCTCAACCATGAACTCAAGAAACAACAGGTATGGTGATGTATTTAAGGTTGACTGTCATTCCTGTATGCCTTCATGTTCTTTAAAGTTGAGGAGTAAAAGCACTTTACAGCTTCAAAATCATGTGTCCTTAAAAGGTTTAGAGGATGACATAGATGGATAAAATGTATCAGTAGTGAAATGTAGAAGTTGTAATATATGGTGTTATAAGGCAGCCTCTAACTCAGGGGGGAATGGTTTGTCAGGTGAAATGTTGCACTACAATGGATCTTGCAAAATGTGGCCTTTGGGAAGTGTTTAATTTATGTCTCCCACTGCGAATATGTTGTCAGCGTTTCAGAAGACATTATTTGGGTGCATAGATCCTTAGATTGAAACAACGTTAGACTTTATTCTCATTCCTGACATTTCATGGGTGAATATTCATTGACAAATACTTCCTTATTAATTTGTTTGGTGATTCCTTATTAATTTGTTTGGTGATTCCTTATTAATTTGTTTTGTGATTCCTTATTAGTTGTTTCGTGTTTCCTTATTGATTTGTTTCGTGTTTCCTTATTAATTTGTTTTATGATTCCTTATTAATTAGTTTCGTGATTCCTCATTAATTTGTTTTATGATTCCTTATTAATTTGTTTCATGATTCCTTATTAATTAGTTTCGTGATTCCTTATTAATTTGTTTCCTGATTCCTTGTTAACTTGGTTCGTGATTCCTTATTAATTTGTTTCGTGATTCCTTATTAATTTGTTTGGTTATTCCTTATTAATTTGTTTTGTGATCCCTTATAAATTTGTTTTGTGATTCCTTATTAATTTGTTTTGTGATTCCTTATTGATTTGTGTTATAATTCCTTGTTAATTTGTTTTGTGGTTTTAGATGCTTGAAGAGTTGGTGATAATCAAGAAGGAAGAGGTGACTCAATTGGAAGCTCAGCTTTGTCAGTTGGAGAATGCAGACGATATCGAGAGAGTAACAGCCAAGAAGGCTCTGATTGAAGAGAGGTTCCAGTGCATGGCCGAACCACTTACACACAGAAGGAACGACCTTGAAACACAGAAGAAGAGTTTACAGTTACTCAAGGATATCGATGCCGAGAAGGTCAGTACTCTCATTAGAGCAAGAAATGTTCTCTTCAATGTCGTTGATTCAGTGCTTGCAACGAGACGAGTGACTTTCAGTAGAGATGACATCATAGAGAAAAGAGACTATTTGATGTGTGAATGTTATCAAATATATTTTACCTTTTGTTGTAATCTTGTAGAGATGGATCCAAGAGAGGATGCCAGCCGCTACCTCCACAGACTACGGCAACAGCCTACAGTCTGTGCGAACACTGCAGAAGAAGAACAACGCCCTACAGACAGAGATAGACGGCCACCAGCCCCGCATCGACGAGGTGTGCGAACGGGGCCAAGCCATGATAGACGAGAGCCATCCCCGGTCACCAGAGATCGAGGAAGGCTTGAAAGACGTGAACGATCAACTTGAAAAGCTGAAGAACGCCGTGAAGGACCGAGATGACCGATTGAAGGAATCAGAGAAGGCACAGAAGGTAAGCTCGATTATATCCAGCAATGAGTTCAATATTTTTATTAGTAGTACTTGATGCTCTATCAACCTATTTCCATATGACATGAGGAGATGATTAAAACTGATTATTGGGATTAATGAAGAAATTGCACATGACAATATCAATGGGAACAGATGGTAAGGGCGGGAGGGGGGAGGTGTGTGGAATGCCGTTCCCTTCCATTCTTGGTTGAGTTAAAACAGTAGCTTGTCAGTCATCGTATTTTTCCCCTTTTGTATTTAGTACTACTTTGACGCAGCCGAGGCAGAGGCCTGGCTGAGCGAGCAAGAGTTGTACATGATGGGAGAGGAGAAGGGTAAGGATGAAGCTAGCGCTAAGAGCCTCCTGAAGAAACACCAGATCCTAGAGAAGGCAGTTGAGGATTATGCCGACAACATCAATGAACTTTCCAATGAAGCCAAGAAACTCATCGATGAGAACCACCCTGAAAGGTAAGTTCATCCTCCCTGGAAGAATTGATACTTTAGTTTGCTTGGCGCCTTACTTATTCCCACACTTCAACAACAGAGTCACTCCATGTTTCTGCTCTGTTCTTTTACAAAGTCTAAAATGATTTTCTTGTTCCTCTTGAAAGACATAACTAGCAGTTAGCTGGCCTCAGTGGTCGATGACGGTAACGCAATTTTTGCAGTGTTGCAATTTTTGCAATGTTGGAGAATGTGCATGGGATAATATAAACCATGTCTTGTAAAACAGTGTTATTCAAAGAGTACAGATTAATTCAACTTCACACTTTGGTTTGTAAACCCAATGTTATTACTGGGGAATACTAAGTTAGTTGACTTATTGCTTCTGGTGTCTGTAGACTGACCACTAACCGTCCCCCCATCCTCCTCCTCCTCTTGGTATGTCTTACATAGTTGTATTCCAGAAATAATCTTTTTCCCTGGATCTATGTGACCTATAATAGCTACATATATTATCCCCCACAACAGTGGCATTATCATAACAACTTTATTGGTTTTAAAGATACGTTTTGCTTTTACTGGATACTTTTCTTTGATGATTTAAGTAGTAGACATATCGATTTATAACTTTTATGCTTTACCGGTACTTATTATCAGTTTTATGATCTTATATTTAGTAATTTATACTCTTATATTGTATATTATAGATCGTCTGTGAAGCGCACAGATGCATCGTGCGTAGTGCGCTATACAAGAATATATTTACATTACATTACAATTGTGACAACCATTTCTCTGTACTTAGTGATCAAGTGGCAATTAGACAATCTCAGATCGACAAACTCTATGCCGGTCTGAAGGACTTATCAGAGGAACGTCGTAGCAGACTACAAGAAAACAACAAACTCTTTGAAATCAACCGAGAGATCGACGACATCGAGCAGTGGATAGCCGAGAAGGAAGTCGTGGCTGGTTCACACGAGCTTGGTCAAGATTTCGAACATGTTACAGTAAGTATCGTCCTTATGCCAGAAAAGAAGCATTCAAATGACTTGTACAGGAACAGGTCAAGGTTTGAGCTAATGCGTGATATGCTTCTTCAATAGTGAAAATAATTACACGCATATATTGTTTACCGCCTCTGTTGGACAACTGTGCCAAGGGAACACTCGATCGTCTGAGTTTGGCGAAGGATGGAAATCTTCTTTCTATATCAATCAGAAACGTGCCGTCAAAAAAAGATTCTACAACAATGAGCCGTTCTTTTCATTCCAACTACATGAAGACTTGCTAAAAGTAAAGCTATCACTTCAGAGTTGAAAGGTCAACCAAATCTCTAAATAATTTGAAATTCACTTGATATTCCCCTGGTGAGGTGCAGCCCGATAAAACAACAAGTACATCTCTGAAAAAAACAAACCTCAGAGCGATTCATCTCCGTCCTGTTGCCTAGGAAGATCTATAGATATATGTTATGTCTTCTGATTTACATCAGTCAACTTGAGCCTTTCACAGGTCGGGATTTGGAGAAAAAATGATTCCCACTGAGTTCCTGATTTGTATGAACTAGTATGTTTCCTTTAATGTTCTTTGTATTATTCAGATTTTGGTAGTATCGCCCAGAAATTCAAAGCTTGTCTCGTTTGTTCCTACAGATGCTTCAGGATAGATTCAAGGAGTTTGCCCGCGATACCTACAACGTAGGCACGGTGAAGGTGAACAACGTGAACCAAATGTGCGACGCCCACATCGATGAAGGACATTCCGATTCTAACGTCATCGCCGAATGGCGTGACCAGATCAATGAATCATGGGCTGACCTCTGTGAACTTATTGAAACAAGAACAACTGTGAGTTCTCCCTTTAGGTCTTGTATCATCTCTAATGGTTTTAGAAATTTGATTTATATTGCGATAGGTGTTACTGATGTAATGACCGCTTTCGGTGAATGATGTTAATGGGGCTGCCAGCAGTGTTCCTACAGAGGGCGCTGTCCTATCGGTCCTAATGCTTGTGATCTACACAGATCTCTGCATTAAAGTAACACGATCCCATGAAAGCGCTCACAAGCATTGCGAACACACCGGATAAACATGCATACAAATGCACCCAGGACACGGGTTGATTCACTGCTTCAAGGTTCCACTATGACACAAAGAAGAAAAGTGCTGTAGAAATGTAAAGATGCTGAAAACAATTCATTTGAACTTCAAAATATACGTTTCAGAAGTTCTCTTCTCCAATAATCAGAACGAGAGTTTATATTATACTATACTAGTGATCTGGTGATGAACTCATGGTACAGTATAATACTATACTGGTGATGAACTCATGGTACCGTATAATACATTATCAAGAACTCCACTTGACCCTAAATTAAGTCAGATTATTTGTGGGGAAAATTTCCATCTTACAAGCCCACAGTTTCCTTAGAATGATGCAAAACAGGAGTTCACAGTGGGCAGTATGAGGCTACTTCTTTTTATTGTAAATCTGTGCCTATGCATGACCATGCATTTTAATGCTTCCATGTATCATCTATTCTATCTACAGATGCTTGCTGCTTCATATGAGCTTCACAAGTTCTACCATGATTCTAAGGAAGTTCTTAGTGATATCAAAGTAAGTGTGTTTGTTTTCCAGTTATTATTGTTGTATGGATGTTTCTTGACAGTTTTTTTTGCTTTTTCCCCCGAAATGTGGATGTGTTGTGTTTAGGAACAGTAGGACACTTTGGGCTGTATCGTTAAAGTAAGCTAACTCTTTAGTGAGACTGGCGACTTTTATTTTTTATTTTCTATACATTGTAAGAAATGTATTTCATGATAAGGAACCTATTTATTTGTGCTTTGCTTCTGGAAACATTTTCACACCTGTTTTTGTTTTCTTGGTTTAGGACAAGCAGAATGAAATGTCAGCAGAGCTTGGCAAAGATCAGCAGCAAGTTGCTATCTTGCAGAGGAAGCATGTCTCATTCCAGAGTGATCTGGCAGCGTTGGGAGCTCAGGTAAGTCTTGAAATATCACGATTAGTTCATTTAAGTCTTGTCAACTTTGTCATCAGATCGACTTGGCTTACACTCACGAATCTAAAGTGGAATTTTCTCGTTTACCCCGATAACCCCCCCC
>JAIPMN010000265.1:0-33641 GCA_020650975.1 Apostichopus californicus | reverse complement strand
TTACCCTGATAACACCCCCCCCCCCCCCCAACATAATGTAACATCAGCTGTAAGGTAAGGTAGAAAGTCATAGGGTTAGGCCTATTTATATCTGGCTTTGAAGATTGTGGTAAGTCTAAAGTTAGGATATGACCTTTCCCCAAAAAATATTGATATTAGACTTGATTTTTTTCTCTGCTTTTCCAATAACAGGTTAAGGATGTTCAGGACGAAGCAGCCCGCCTGAGGTCAGCCTATGCTGGAGATAAAGCTCGGGATATCGACGCTCAGGAGCAGGAAGTGGTGGATGCATGGAATGCTCTGAACCAGAGCATTCAGCTCCGAGCCAGCAAGTTGGATCAGACAGATGAACTCTACCGATTCCTCAACATGGTCAGGGCTCTTCTCCTCTGGATGGATGACGTCATCATCAGTATCAAAACAGAGGAAAAGGCAGAGTGAGTCTCGTCGGATAAAACTACTCGTATCTTAGAAATTATACAACAACATTTACATGGTTGTCAAGTGGTAGGAAGTTTCCTTTATTTGAAAATACACATAGTATAACAGTACATAACAAGAAGAGAAACATCTTAAGAGTATGTCTCTCCGCTGTAGGAACTTTCTTGACAAACTGTCTTGACTGCTTTAAATGGAGAGTATTTTTTGTGTAGTGTGGGTTGAACTTGTCATGCTGTACGGTACGTCAGAAATAATAATCATCTGGAGCCAACGTCACAGAGCAGTCAGTATCAGGCACTAAAACATGGAAACAAACTACTCTAGCATACTCTCAGTCAGTGAAAATGAGAAACATGTATTCTGCTCACCTTCCAACTCCACTGGATATTTGAACTGTCACCTCTCAGGGGAACTTTGGTGTGCGCACTGAAGCACTGTCGTTTACTACTGTAAGCAGATATGCAGGTGTTTGCGTAAAGTTACATGGCTTGCAGCGTATCGAACTTGACGGCTGCCTATGCAGTTGACTTCCTTAGCTCATCTGGAATATATTCTTTGTCACAGTTTGAGGTACCATTTCAAATGAAAAAACTGTTGATTATCAATTCAGACGAACAACTCCAACTTACTTTGGCCAGCCAGGGTCTTGAGCCAGAGACCTACCAGTGACAGGATCTCATAGCTTTGATGTATAATTGACTCATATATTTAAATTGTGAGCCATAATTTTAAGTTATTAAGTCCCAGAGAGATGTCATTGTTATATGTTTTTTTGTGTGTTTTGTTTCAGCGATGTGTCAGGAGTCGAGTTGATGATGAATCAACATCAGAGTATCAAGGCTGAGATTGATTCCAGGGATGACAGTTTCACTCAGTGCTTCAACCTCGGCAAAGAAATGCTCAGCAGGGATCACTACGCCTCCGAAGAGGTACGTGTCACGGCAACGTTTGGAAACTTTGAAATACGGAAGAAATTTGAATTGGAGTAGGGGTTAGGCTTGGGGTTCCTTTACTTCTTACAGTGTGTGGAATACAATATGTACATTTTCATCTGTGAGGCTGTCGGCAGGGGTTGAAAATTACTGTTTCCTTCAGTAAATACTGGTAATAATGGCGTTAACGAATGTAGAGGAACACAATTTGTCATTCCTAATGATCACACTGGAAAGTTAGATTTGATGATAGAGTTTACATAGGTTTCCCAGAAGAGAGGTTTTTCATTTGATTGCAGTTCCGTATGTATGCTAAGCAGCCTAGGATATACATCACTTAATTTTCAGAGGGATTTTCTGTATAAAACATGTTAATAAACATGTTTATTGATGTACCTCTATGATATATAGAAATCAACAATACATGTTTAATTAATTTGTACTGGGATATCGTTTACTGTTGAATTCCTTCGTCGACAGATCCGTGCTAAATTGATGCAGGTCGGAAACAAGAGAGTGGACATGATTGAAGACTGGGAGCACAGATGGGAATACTTGCAGCTTAGTAAGTACCAAAGACTACCAAGGGATATCCCTACCCAGATCAAATATTTTGGTCCAAAAAGGAGTTTCATTTTCCTGTTGATAAATGTTCAGATTATTAGTCATAGAAAATGCAACAAATGTAAGCATAAGCAAACGTAAGCAAATTTATTAAAAAACTTTCCTGTTAGATGATTATGCCATATAACTCATATTCAGTAATTTTTTTTTGTCTGATCAAGAATAAGTGATAAGTATTTGTAATTTAAAGAGTTTTGATGCAAATAAATATTTGTGTGTAAGATTTGTTTTGAGAGCCACGTTAATGCTTTTCCATGTTTTGTTTTTGCAGTCCTTGAAGTATTCATGTGGGCACGTGATGCTCAGTCTGCAGAGGCCTGGTTGTTTGCTCAAGAACAGTACCTTAAGAGTGAAGATTATGGTGTAAGTAGTCTTTGAGATCATTGAAAAGATTTTTTTTTTATCTAGTTTAGTCGTTCTTCTCTTATTTCATAATTGAAATTTTAAGACATTATTTTTGAGAAATAACAAATTATATTGGTTGATGATAACAATACTAGTATTTTGAAATTGTTGAATTCTTTACATTGACATTATTAAGAAAGGTCAAATTAATAGTATTCCAACCTTCTTACCATTTTTCGTTGGGAATATTGTATATCTGGAGAGGAGAAGGACACATCTAGTCTTCTGATGAAAGAAATCTCTAGCATGTGATAAAACTTATTCTCCATTTGCACTTTTTTGAACTTCTTAGTTTTCTTAGTTCCTTTGGCTCCTTGATCCTCCATTCATGGCATATACAGCTGCTCCTCAATTCCCCATTTGTGGCATATAAAGCTGCTCCTTGATCCTCATTCGTGGCATATAAGGCTGCTCCTCGATCCCCATTCGTGGCATATATGGCTGCTCCTCGATTCCCCATTCTTAGCATGTACGGCTGCTCCTCGATCCCCATTCGTGGCATATACTGCTGCTCCTCGATCCCCATTCGTGGCATATACAGCTGCTGCCCAGTCCCCTATTCGTGGCATATACGGCTGCTCCTCGATCTTCCGTCGTGGCATATTTGGCTGCTCCTCGATCTTCCGTTGTGACATATTCGGCTTCTCTTCAATCTTCCGTTGTGACATACGGCTGCTCCTTGGTCCCCATTCATAGCATATACGGCTTCTCCTAGATCCCCCATTTGTGGCATATACCGCTGCTCCTCGAATCCCCATTCGTGGCATATATGGCTACTTCTTGATCTTCCGTTCGAGGCATATATGGCTGCTGCCTGGTCCCTCATTTGTGGCATATATGGCTGCTGTTAGTTGATGATAGACACACTTGTCATTATACAGCCGAATCAAAGTGTGAAACAGAAATTCATCCCAGCTTGTCCTCATTGTTCTTTTAGCAATCTATTGATGAAGTTGAAAAGCTCATCAAACGTCACGAAGCCCTGGAGAAGGCTCTGTTTGCTCAGGAAGACAGATTTGGTGCCCTTGAGAAGCTAACAACTGTAAGTATAAGAACAGAACCACTTTTGCTCACGATCCCTGTTGATATAGGTATCGTTAATCAGACAAATATAATCATGGTGTCCTTGTCTCTGCTCATTTAAACACATGTTCTTGCTGAAGGCAGACACTAAGCTGTAACATATGCAGTATTGATTCATTGGCAGATATTTGGACAGCCTCTAACTTGTACTGCAATGATCCTCATCAACTTGATCACGATCATTAATTGATGCCGTCCAGCCACGTCAGTTGACAATTTTAGTCACGGAGGTCATGTGGTGACAAGTTCTATGAGTGATCAGGCCATTTGATACCTACATTGCTCAATTTGATGTAGAAATAAAATTCAGAGCAAAAGGTTATACTGTTTACATGTTTCCATAGCAATAAGCCAAGGGAAATAAATTGAATATGACTATACACTATTTAACAATGGTTGCCAATTGTTCTTCTCCAACAGCTTGAATTGCGTGAACTGCGCAAGCAACAGCAAGAGGCCAGAGCAGCAGCTGGTGGAAGCACTCCCCCATTGAAGGAATCGCCCAAAATGAAGCACAAAGTGGTCGATGAATTCTTAGAGGAGGAGAGAGAAAGAGAGGCGGCCGTGGAGAGGGAGCGTAGGGAACAAGAGGAGCAGAGGATAAGGTACAAGGCTGCTGCTGCTGTTGTTATTATTATCTTTTGTATTCCTCAAGTCTTCCAGTTCCATAAGTGAATCATAGTTCTAAACTTCCGAGTCTTGTCAACTATTCTGTTGTGTGACTCAAGTCAGAAAGTACAAGATATTTGTGAATCGTTGGTGAGATACCATCTTGACAGGTTTTCAGATTCATCTCCTTGACAAGTTCACACTGGCAGTAAGTGAATTGTGATCCGTATTTCACAGAGTGTAATGGGAATGATAGACAGCAAGTCTGTGGCAGCCCATCCTTGGGCTCTTGTTACAGATTGGCATCGCCATCCTCGGTACATTCGTAACCGAAGAGTTTATCTCTCATTTCTTACAGACAACAAGCTGCCGAGTTGGTAGAGCAGGTACAAGAAATGGTTCAACAGGAAGCTACACCGCAGGCAGAGTCTGCGCCACCATCACAGGAACCAGCCGGTGGAGACACAACGGAAGTAGACACCAGCGCTCAACTTGATGAACCAGCTCCAGGTACAGTGCCGGCCGGTGCATTCGGCGATGCAGGAGACGTTGAGGGTATTCTGATCAGAAAGCACGAGTGGGAGTCCACGACAAAGAAAGCCTCTAACAGGTAATACTGTCCTATTTCTAACTCTGTATTGTACATAGCAGCAATGGACATCTCAGGTCTAGATTAAAGATAACAAGGTATCACGTTTCATTACTGTCTGCATTTTGTAGCGACAAGAAGAAAACTTCACTTGCAAGCAACGGAAAGTTAACTTTTTCAGAGCGTGGCACGCGGTTTGGGGCGAGTCTTCAATGCCTTTAAGTGTACTTTATTTTCATACTGTGAAAGGTTGTAGTAACTAAGTGAGATCTAAACCTATTACATTTCTGTGAATTTCAATCAGAAGGATGTTGATTTCATTAAATTTATTGCAATGTCTGTGTAAGAGAGATCACTATTGATGCATGGTATATCCCTATATAAGCATAATACAAACACCAACTAGAAGTTAGATACCTATCATAAACTTGGCATCATCATACGGCATCCTCCCCCAATTGCCTTTCCCCTCACCCCCTCCCCCACCCCACCCCGTCTAATAATATGATAAGAAAAAAGAAATCAGGTGGAAATAATATTATAACCTGGGCTTGTGGTGTACAATTTACTACTAGCCTACTGCAGAATTGGTGGTAAACCCCAATTCCCCATGAATGTTCTGCTCCCCTGTAATCTCACAACAGGTGGTGACATATAAGAAGATGCCATGGATAGCTGTATAAAAAATGTCCTCTCTTCACCAAAACAGTTGTTTCCTTTGGGCCGACGTTCAGTCAGCCTAATGGGTTTAGCTCCTGTTACTCTTTTTGTTCTTTTCTATTCCGTCCTTTTTGTCTATTTTGTCTTTGTAATAGTTTTGTATTTTGAACAATCTGAGTGCGAATAAAATCAAATCAAATCAAATCCTTCGTCCATTTTACATTTCCATCTTTATTTTGGTCATTTAGATCCTGGAATCAAGTCTTTACCGCATTGGACGGTCATTCCATCTACTTCTACAAAGACAAGAAATCGCAACAGAACCAGAATACCTTCCACGGAGAGGAAGCTTTAGACATCACCGGAGCTGAAATTGTGGCAGCAGATGACTACAAGAAGAAGAACTTTGTCTTTAGACTAAAGTAAGTTAGTCCCAAGGTACCTCATATCTGTCACTTTAGTCAGATATTTAGCCAAATTTCCATCCTGCATAACCTGTCTATGCTTCCATTGAGTGGGTTAGGGAAGGTCATTTTGCAATTGTGTCCTTAGCAGTGCAATTTATGTATTAATGCCTTTTGTGATTGAAATTATGCTTATTTATTATCTGCAAATTTCCATCTCTATTGTGGTGGATGGCAGTGGTATGCTATTATCAAACCTGCTGAACCTCACTTCCCATCATGTCTCACCTTCATTTCGATCTACCTGGCCTATAGCAAATACCACCCTGTCCCCTTGTGTTTGGATATCTACCCAAGTTCGTAATACTAGCCATACTGAAAGCTCCTCTGCAAATTTTATGGTTAAAACACACAGTGCACTATTTCAGTGGTGAAGCCAAATTTGTCTTCACAAAGGAAAGAAATGCTAGCCATTAGAGCACTTGTGCTTAAAATCATACGGTGGCTGGTCAATTAATTAGGTGCACTCAAGGATGAATCCTAATGGCAGTACTTGAGTTAGTTTATGCTATCAAGTAACAATTATTAATGCTTAATTTGAGGACAGCTTTTCTATAGGCAGGCTAGACCGTCATGTTCAACCTCTGCTCTGTCCTACCTTCAATGCCTCCCCTCTGCCCCACCTTCAATGTCCCCTCTGCCCCACCTTCGATACCTCCTATGTCCCTCCTTCAACCCCTCTTCTGTCCATCTCTCAACGCTTCCTCTAACCCAGCTTTGACCCCTCCTCTGTCCCACCTTTGACCCCTCCTCTAACCCAGCCTTGACCCCTCCTCTGTCCCACCTTTGACCCCTCTAACCCAGCCTTGACCCCTCTGTCCCACCTTTGACTCCCTCCTATAACCCAGCCTTGACCTCTCTGTCCCGCCTTTGACCTTTCCTCTTTCCCACCTTTGACCCCTCTGTCCCACCTTTGACCCCTCCTGTAACCCAGCCTTGACCTCTCCTCTGTCCCACCTTTGACCCCTCCTCAGTCCCACCTTCAATCAATCCTCTGTCGCACCTTCAACCTCTCTTTCATATGAAACTAGAATCTAGGGCAGGTCTTATTGAGGTATTCTAAGGTAATGATGATGCCATAAAGACTCTTTAGTGTCACTCCACAGCCTCGTAACTGAATAGCTTCACCCAGTCAGGAGTTTCATTATCAAAATGGGAGGCTTGTTAAATTACTTAGAAGTTTGGTCGGAAAGCAAGCTATCTCATAACATAACAAGACTGTTCTTCGTCTTCAAAATTTTCAGATTACCGACAGGTTCAGAATATTTGTTTCAAGCCAAGGACCAGAATGAGGTAGAGTACTGGGTAGGGAAGCTGCAAGGAGCAGCGGGTGTGGTAGACACCGAGAAGAGAGCAGCCACATTCCCAGCTTCAGAAGCCTCTGCCGTCGGAGGCAAGAAGTCTAAGAGCAAAGGCCTGTTCACAATGAGGAAGAAATGATTGTTACATTATTAGTGTTCACTCTTTTGGTTTTTGCCTTTCTTTTGTAATTAACCTTCAAAAGGGTTTGTTGCCGTAGTTTTATATGCTTGACTGTGTAACATGTTTGGAACGATAAACAAAACAAAAAACAAAAACAAAAGTGTCACAGGAGCCTGGGACGTCGCACATTCTTTCCACAGAGAAACAGGGCGGGTGCAGACGCCAGGGGGGGGCGAGAAAGTCCCTGTAACCAGTGACTTTTTTCTTCTTTTCAAAGTTTGTGATATTTTACGCAATGTTTGCAATAGGGCGCTACTATTTGCCAGTTGTGATAAGAGTGTGTGTCGTAGACAGCACTTTATAAAAAAAATTGAAATGTTAAACTTGTGGAAAATTGAGTACTCCTTTACCATTTTCAAGTCCTGTCTTTATCGGATGATATTGTAACTATATAGTACTACCATAGTGCATGATTTGGCATATATATAAATGATAGTTGGCCATCAAAGGGAACCAAAATTTTTTTTTTGTGTTATTGCTTAGCTTTATAATTGATAATAATTATCACAGAATGATCGTGAACAATTCTTTTTTTTGTATTATAAGTTCGATTCAAAATGTATAATTGCTTGCGCAATGTAGCTTTATGAAGTATGTACATCCAAAAAATGAAAATTTGTATAACTGTTGTATCATGTTAGACATGTATGATTATATCATACCCCCTAATGATGGGAAAATAATAAATAAAAAAAACGGTAGATTTAGTCCTATTCGTGGAATGCAGTTGCATGTCGTATTATTACTATTACTTTTCTTTTTTTCCCTTTCTAAATATTTGCCAATCTTTAGTGGTTTTGTAATTTAACAGTTGCTTAGAAATTTGATGTGGTCTTCTTCAGTACTTGTTTGTTACTTGGTGACAACAATAAAGTACTTTTATGGGACACCTCAGTGAGTCAATTCAACAATTGTACAGAGGAAGAAGAAAACAAAAGAAAAACCTAGCTGAAAAAAAAATATTTAAGCAGGTTATTAACTCTGTTCATCTGCCATTGTATTAATTATGGCACAAATTGAGATGGAAATAAATTGTCAATCTTCTAGGGAGAATGAGCAAATTTCTCAGAAAGCTGAAATATATGTCGTTGGTTTGTAAGTTTTAGTGTCGTCTGTTGGAAACAGGTTTAGTCTGCAATTAAGGGGGAACAAAAGGAATGGATCTGTAGATTTTTAAGTTTATCTACTTAGCACCAAAATAAATCTTTATATAAAAGATTCACTATCGGCTTTTTATTATACAAACTTTTTCCTAATGTGTATTAGGAGGTATTCTGCTTAATGTCATTGTATATCATCATCATCATCATTACTGAGGTGTATTCTTTCAAAGATGTATTCGGTACTGTTTTTAATTACGTCGCATGTATTCCCATCAATATGTTATAGCTTTAATGAGATGCAATCATCAATTATTGCCATTTCGGAGAGATGCATTTTATATCTTGTTGTATTCTCTCACATTGATATGGCAACCTCTAATGTGTTCAACTAAATTCATACAGAACTGTTTTCAAAAGCATCAATTCTTTAAGTCTCTCGGGACCCCCTATGAACTTTTTTTCTTTCTTTCCTGCCTTCAATTTTTTTTCCTCTCGTCAAGCTGAAGTTTTGTATGCTTTCTCTATCTCATGATCACTGTTACCCTTTTTGCAGTTTGCCAGCAAGTAAGGTAATAAAAGTTAAGTGGAATAGTAACAGTTATTTGTCTATCTATTGTTTTGTGACTGCTTTCATCTTATTGAATTATCATATAAAATATCATTATTTAAAATAATAGATTACAAGGCAGGAAAAGCAAGACCTTCCTCTGCTCAATGATGATGTGTGTTATTAAATTTAAGCCCAGAATCAAGGTTAGACTCCCCTGCCAGAATCACATCATATATGGCCAGGGGGAGGGGCTTCAAGGGAAGAGCAAACAGACCTTCAATAAAGCATGTAAATGATTGGGGAAATTCAGTGGGGGTTCAAGGGAAGAGCAAACAGATCTTCACTAAAGTATGTAAATGATTGGAGAAATTCAGTCACGATATCATATTATGTTGACTTAATACATTTGAAGGTTAAGCCTTGTATCAAGGTGAAGGCATTCTCACATAACTTTACAAAAGATAAACCCTGGTCACTGTTAACCTGTCACACCAACACACCCAAGAGTGTTACAATTCAAGCAGTCGGTCCCATTACAGTGCATCACATCTATGAGCACCCCTGGAGGATATCCAATGGTATTGTCCAGTCAAACAATGTTCCATTGAATCCACCATATTTCGGGTTATTGACAGGGGTATGTTGGGATGAGCCGTTGTCAACTAACGCTTATATTCTTCTCTTCCAAGTAAGTTTAACATTGTCTTCCACTGGAATGTATCTTTAAACTTCTGCTCTCCCATCAAATAATATCTTGTCTCTTTTGAGAAGAGTAAGTTTCTATGAAGAGCTGATCCTATTGGCAACGATTTGTTCTTACCGTACTGAATATTTAATCCTGCGGACTAATAAAGTTGTGGAAGAGGAGAGTGTCTGCAACCAAACCAAGAACAGTTGTAGGGAAGTAACAGTTACCTACTGATTAAACCGACTGACTGGGCTACGGTCTACATACTACGAATGAAAAAATACGAAAATCGGACTGTTATAAAATGATGGAATCTGTCATGTATATAGTTGGTCTTTATCATCTATTTAAATACATTCTCCAGTCAGCAGTATAATAATCTAGATCACGTATGTCAAAGATAAGAAAGAGCTATGTTGTCTTTGAGCATACAATGACCAAGAGGGACAACCAAACAGTGCTCCTATCCTCCACTTTGTATCTAATTTGTTACACTTGTGAATAGGTTTTTGGAAAGAAAACTGAAAGGAAGAGCATTAGATGCAATAACATACAAAATCATGTTGCAGGTACCAGACTGGCATTAGAATACCCATTGTAGGTTGATTGTTCAGCACTAATATTGTCTCGCCAACTTACAGAAAGGTGAGGGGGTGCTGTAATTTCTCACTACCGTCTAAAAGCATTGCTTTACATCGTCTTGTATTTGAGCCAGCATTGTTGTATCGTAACTACAACTGGTGTTGAACAAGACCCTTTTTTACTTGCTGTGACGCGTTTAATCTTACTCATGTCGATATATGCTCTTCACATGCTGTTACACCCACACTATATAACCTTTATTGTGAAACTCCCATCAGAAACAAAAATAAATTCAATTGAAAGGGATTACAGATCTGGCACTTAGTAAGAAAGTCTTACAATATTACTGTTGCTGACTAGCCTCATCCGACAACCACAAGTTATCTCCCTGAAGAATAGCAACATCTGCAATCAATAACTCGGGATAAAATTGCTCAACTATCGAATTTGAAAGGAAAGGCCTTACCACGATCAAATATGAAATTTCCAGCAATTTTGTTACTTTTACTTTCTTTGAGTTATGACTAACAAAGGTTTAGCACAATACTTCCAACTTCAACAAAAAAGTAAAGGGAAGAAACATTAAGACCTTGAATACAAACATCTTCCTCTTTATAAAGTCCAACCCATCAGCAAAGAAAAATCACATCAAAGTCAAGCCAGCTGGTAGCATCTCATCTCAAATTGAACTCTCCACATGGTTCAATGCATGTGAGATATTCTGCATTTCTTCCTTATCACTGAAAGAGGAGCAATGAGCTGGTGATTGGTGTTACCAATGCACCTTCTTCAATTCTTATATTGTATTCAACATTTGCTGTGATGCCCATGCGAGAAATTAACAATGCCTATGTGTGAGACATTTATGAGAAAATGAGCAACTGGGATATTATAAACAAAACTGGAGAAGAGCAAATCAATTTTTTGGCGAGAATGGGATTCCAAGCATGGTTACAAGCCCTCTGCTCTAGCAATCAAACTATTCATTTCTTAGTTGGTTGCAAATCTAACAAAGCCTTACACTATGCGCATGGCTGGAGCTGCTACTACAAACATACCCAGCGGCTCCATACACACAACTTCCATGATCACGAAACGGCCATGATTTTAAGTCTTACAAACACATTCCTCTGACTTTGCTCTGCAGTACAACAATGGTCCGAGCAAAACTCCTGGTTCACAGTTCTGGGTCAGATCTGCACTCCCATGCTGAGTTATCCCATGCTGGACTCCTTGGAGTCTTCTTTATCATGGAGTTCAATAATCATCAAAAACCTTCATTTTCTAACCATTTTATGACATCCTCTTTGAAAACTCCTTTGTAGAAAACCCTCTTTGCATATTCATTTATCGTCATCCCCACCTCTGCTCCTTTTACCTCTTCCAAGTGTTCCAAGAGTTTATCGCCAAAAGTCTGAAACACAAAAGATGTTTATGTGCAAAGACTGAAATCTAATATCATATCGCTATAATTATATTTCCGACCACGACCCTCACCCTTAAAAAAGTATATAAAATAAAATGATGTGATTCACAAAAACCAATTATGCTTTGATGGAAACCAGTTAATGCTTCCTCCTTCAATCAATCCTGCCAATATTGTTGTCCTTACGATTGTTTCAAAATCTGTTCAATACTGCATTATTGATTTAAGCAAACAAAAATGTAAATGACAACACTATATTTTCAACAGAGGCTGTTTTCAATGTTTACAGCCTTAAAATTTCCACTTTTATCATATTTTACATGCTTCAATAATAGTTTACCAAAGCTTCAAAATCTCAGCCCACTGGTGCCATAATTTGTAAATATGTAATGTCTTTTTTCAGCATCCAAATTCATAATATTGATCTATAGTTTGCACAAAAACAATTAATTTGTCCAATATAAACAAAACAATCCATCCTTGAAACACTGGTTTCAAAACATTACCTCCAAAATTGTTCGTGCTCTAAATCGTTTATATCGACATATAGATATTTTCAGTGACCATAGTGACAAATCATGTATCTTTTTTTCCCTATATTCCTGCTTGCCATGCGGCCCCATGCCGCATACAGTAGAGACTACTTCAAATAAGCTGATACTTCATAATAAGCAAGTTCTATGCTAGAATTACACTCATTGTCAGCTGTACCACAATATATCGGGGCTACATTACCAGACAAATGTATGTAAACTGTAAAACTCACCCAAATATCGCCATCAACATTTTTTACGATTGTCCAGATCTGATTTCCTCCGTGCTTCTGTTGAATGCTAACTGGATGACTGTGGTATCTGGTTCTACGGACATGATATGGTAATCCTTCCGGAGATCCTGAAACGATGTAAAAGAATCATTCAAACTACCGTCCACACTTTGGTGCAACTTGTGCTCACATTCCTGCTCTCCTACACACAATACTAGCCTGACCATTATAAAATCAACAGGCTTTCTGTCAGGACGAAAGCAGATATAAACAAAAAAGACTAACCTTTTGGGGGTGACCACCCTGAAGGTGTAGGATACGAATCATGCTTTGGTGGTTCAGGTACCTCAAGAGATGGTATCAATCTCTCAACGTATTTGAAATCTTCCTTTGATTCCAAATATTTTGTTCTTTCTTCTGATTCATCTACCAAGTCAGTTTTGCTGTTATAAAATTCTTGATGCCAGGTAGTTGAACTCCATACAATGGGTAGGGATCTTGTTTTTATTACTTTTAACTGTGAACAGACAAAAACACTTCAGTATAAGTTTTAAATGACACACTGTTCCCCAGTTATAGACAGTTTCTGGTATACTGTACTGCACAAAGATATGTCAGGCATAGAGATTTTGCAAATGGCATACCATATGAATTCAATTTAGAATACACAATGTGGAGTGTTAGCTCAGTGGTTAACGCCGGTGCCTTCCAATCATAAGGTCCCCGATTCGAGTCACTCCAAGATTAATGTATGTCGTCCAGTTACAGAGTTGTTGACAATTGACAATTCATAATAATGGACATTAAATATGAATGTAAGAGACTGACTTCGGTCAGCTTGCAGCTTTGATAAGCCAATGACGCTTCTTCGCGAGTTCCTGCTTGCAGGAGGATCTAAAATACAAATACATACAATATAAAAAAAAAAGAAGCAATTTCAAGACTGACAGTCTGGCGTTTGGCACCATTTGTGTACGTTTATTAAGTGAGTCCATGTTTTTGCCACAAAATGAAGTAAAATATGCTTTTAATATATTTCCAAAACTTGGTTGAAATCATAGTAATCTTTGTTTGTGCCAAATTAAAATGGTCAGCTCAACTTTTGCAAGTATTTTGGTGTCCATAGCCTATAGATAATGAATTTTTAAATCATATTCAGAGGTGAGAGGAGTACAAATTTTCGCAGCCTGTAAGAAGTGACTTTATAAATGTAATGGACCTAATTCCAAGTTACATTCAAAGGAGAGAACTGTCGTACAAGGAAAAAGTAACATGGAACACGGGTACAGTCAAGTTGCACTTCCCTAGTAATATAAAATTAACACGTTCGCGGATCTGGTATGGATACATCAAACAACGGGAGACATCATGAAAACCATGGGTTAAAGTTATTAATTTATCGGAATAGTGAAGAAGTGAAAATCAGACAAGATACCTGTGATGATAAAATAGCATCATATTTCGGCAAAACGTATCTTGAAACTGCGTTGGAAAGCGTTCGTGCAAACAGAGCCATTTTCAGCGCATCGGGTAATGTACGTTCTGGTTACTAAAGTTCGGGCATGTCGAATGTTTGGTACGATAGCACAATATCAAACACCATTCACTTTCTGTCAGACTACCAGATCGGAGTGTACAAGTGCCATTCCTCATATTAAAGTATGTATCAATCCGCCCGAGTGAATAGTGTAAAAAGGAGCAGGTGAACAACTCTTTTGATATGTTATCAATTAAGATCTGTTTTTTATTGGGGGGGGGGGTGCATTTTGGAGAGCATGATTGGAAGTACATGCGGTGTCAAAATTGGGTCGACTGAGGCAATTTTAGACCACTTTAGGCCTCCCAGGAGCAGCGTACGAAAACATTTTACTGAATAAAGAGATTTTGTTAACAAGTGTCAAAAAATTCAGGCTCTGATAGCAAAACATCTGCAAACTCATGATAAGGAAAATTGGTGATGCCATAATTGGCCAACTTGTCAGCTATCCAGTGATGGAATGCATTTAGCTAGTGAGAACTTCCACTTAGACTTTGAGAGCACATTACTTTTATGATTATAGTCTGTAAGTCAATGGGGCTAAGTATATAGTGGATACTCAAGTATCACATTATTTGCACTGCGTATATCTTCTCTTCTTCCTTTTTTCAATTATCCTGTTTAGAGTCTTTTTGCCAATTACTGGTTGGATCGCAATCTCACTTTCCTGCAGTACTAATTAATACACTAATGTCCAACAACACCATATATTGTCCACTTTCTTCTCCTCCTGTGTCAAGTGTTCACAAGTTCTAGTATCATCATTTGACAAACACTTGGTAGGCCTACAAATGTTCCCTTTAGGTTTATTAGTGTTTTTGTTTTGTTTTTTCTCTGGCCCCCAAAAAAGGAGAACTGATAGATAAGTCTTTAAAGCGATAAGATTCGTTATTGGCTTTCTCATAATTTTATTGAAAACAAAACACATTTTTATTCAATAATGGATATAGCTGTACAGCTTGTATATCCATTATGTGAACAGAAATAATGAAAAGAACAATTACTTGTGAAGTTTGTTAATGAAGAAACTCTGATTATATAATATAGTAACTATCACTATAATTCCATACAACTATTTTTTCCCCATTGTCAATATGTGTCCAAATCGACCAAAGATAATACTCCTTTTCTTAGTCAAGTCCATCCATGTTAGAGTTATTTCTATATTTAAACCAAATTACGGGACGGCTTGTTTTCCGAAATGTCGATGTAACAGTATGAATGAAAATGGAAAATACTGTTTATTAAGAAACAGACACATTGGATAAGTAAAACAAAAGCAAGGCTAACAAAACGTGAGGCGGATATTCAAGTATTTATATATATTTTTCAATATGCATATTTGTAGGGAAATTATTCTAACTTCTAGTGAAAATTACTTAGTAACATCATATTTTATTGCAGTTTATTATTCTTGGTAGATCATTGCATTTTCCCTGTTTTTTTTTCCCCTTCATAATTTGCCAAGCCTCATGATCCACACTTTTCCACGCTATAATGATCTCTTAACAAGCTCTGATTCATATTTTGCTTAATGGGCAACTTGGTTCAGATGTACAAAATATTTTCAATTTTTTTTTTTTTAAATCTTCATGTTTAAAATACCCTCCAACAATGTCATAATCTAAAAGTATGCTTCTTTATGATATTTCAGGGAATAAAGTTAACTGAAATCCTTCATGTGTCTTAATACACACACAACTGAATAAGTAGAAATGCTATGATATAGGCTAAGATGAGTTTTCTTAATTATTAAAGAAAGTAGACTTAAAGCAACAACACTGAAGAGATGATTCCTGATTCCCAAAATGTGACCATATTATGTATCTAACATCCCAAAAAATTTGAACAAAAACAAACATAACCTTCACAAAATGACCATTATTTTGGGGAAAGGTCTTATGTTTTGTAATAAACTGAGGATACCAAACACACCTTTCTCATATCTTCTTAACAGCCCTATTATAGTGAATTAAACAATATGATCAGTCTGCAAAATGTTCCCCTGGTTTTAAGTGCAAATTTTATCAGTATGATTTCTATAACTGGAATATACAATCTATTATGCGTTACTTTTTTTTTCTTTTTGTATCATATTTTAGTGTTAATATTCCGAGTTTGGTATTAACATGATTTCTTGTTAGAGGCATGAAATCCTGACCGCTACAATTAACAACTTATTCTCAAGAGGATGGTTGTACTCCACGTTTCTCTCCAACTGGTGGGAAGTATAGTTTTTTCTTGAGGGTAGATTTGAATTCACAGGTTTGTAGTACAACCGCTCCATCACCCAGCCGGCCTTCCCTTTCGCCAACTTGGTTATTCACCTGGATCAAGCAAAAAAGAGCAACACAAATTTTGAATGTGTAGTAAAGACACTCTCGCAGATCACAGACACTCGTACATCTCCAGATCAGTGGCGGAGCTAGGGGTACTGGTCAGAGGGGGCGAGAATGATCTGTAGGGGCGCCTTCGACACTATCAAAGCGGAGCGCCACCACGAGTTGGCGCGGAGCGTACAGAAATTTTTTGAGTAAAGATACTCCCTAGATCGCCGGAAATGACCCTTTCCGGGCCTTGCTAATTTGCAGATAAACGAAGAATAAATAGCCGTTAGAGCATTTTGTCAGAAAATTACACCAACAATATGTGACAAATGTCAATAGGTAGATGAGAGCGCAATAAAAAAGTCAATAATCGCGAATAAGTAAAAAGTGGTAAAAAGCTGAAAAGGGCGCCAGTCGTCCATTTGAGTCCGTCAGGGGGGGCATTCGCCCCCCCCCCTGACTAAATGGACGCTCCGCTACTGCTCCAGATTCCTTATTCAACATTCATAGATCATTGCATCAACTTCTCTTTCAGATGCAGTCCTCCAAGTAATTAAGGTCCAAAAATGAGCACTGTATTTGGGTTTGTTACATTGGCATACAATGGAAGGAGAGTCTGTGATTCAGAGCCCTCTAGCTTAGTCATGTATGGTCTCATTATGAACTTGACACACCAAAGTAAACAATGTCATAGCGCACCTCTGTTTCGTTACTATTTTCCTTTGTATTTTCAATATGCACCCACATGTTGTCACTATCAACCCAAACATTCCTACTATTTTCACCTGCATGCCAGAATGGAAAATTCATCTTTAGTACTTCCGTTTAAATCACCTACGGGATGAGGTGTTACATTTCATTGCATATAATGCCACCACCTTGAACCAAGAGTTCCAAATTGAATGCTGCTGCTTCTTATTCTTATTCTTCCCCTTCTTTAGCATACTGTAAGTCTTTATCACAAGAGTTGGATTAAGATATTTATGAAAATCCCAAGCTATAAACTCATATCAAATTTTCCACCATTCCAAAGACAAAATAACTCTCAAACATGGCATAATTGTCAGCAGACTTTTATACTCTTTACCCCTTCCCTTCCCATTCTAGTTTTGAATTGTGTGAGATCATTAAATGAAATAACGATGATTCATGTGACATTGAATTCAGTATTTTCTTTCAAAATGCCATGAGTATTTCTAAGCTTCAGTTTCACTTAACACACTGCAACTCTTCTGCGAAAAGCCAAGTGTTTGTTAATTAACACGGGTTAGAAGGCCTGATATTTTGATCAATTGCAGGATCTTCTTCAGAGGCAAAATGTTTAAAAGTGACGTAGGATGCGGAATCGTAGATGGGAGAGACTTGGGAGATCAAACGGTGAATAGAGTAAAATTAGAATATTGGGCACTGACAGGATATGATAGGGCTGCAATAGACATCTGCTTTTTATAGTATATGCCTCTGAACAGAATTCTACTGAATAGAATCAAAACTGTCAGGCCCTCCAACTATTATGCAAGATTGTGAAAATACGTGACTATTAAATACTACTGAGCAGTGAGCTGTTTGAAGTTATGAACATACCTTTGTCAACACACCGATCAAATCTTCACTGTGGGCGTGTTTCTCCAATAACTGACACACGCTGTGCATAAACCACGTTCCAGTTTCTACGTCCCTCGCCGCTGCATAGCCTATTTTATTGAAGAAAGGAGACTTTTAATAGATTATGATACCAAGGTTATGATTTAAGGTTAATGACATCTGTGGGTAAAGCCAATAACTATTTTAACAGGATAAACTCTATCATTCTAAATGAACAATCCTTAATATATCTCTTCTTCACTACTGGACCTTCTACGTCCAAGCAAGCCTTAGACATTGCAACTAGCTTGTACCAACATTACATTTCACTATCCCTCAGGGAAGAGGTAAACCACTTCCCAACAAATTAGGAGTAATTATCAGTAATTAGGAGTAATTATCAGTAACAGCAAACTCATATCGGTCAAGCTCTAATATGCCAGATAGATGTTCTAAAGGTCATACAGAAAAGAGGTAAAGCTTTGTGTGGTGAACATGAGGTTTCCAGGGCCTACAATTTGTGGAGTACGGTGTTGAGGGTGGAAGGAGGGGGGGGGGGGTAATCATCATTGTCATTGTATTGTTGTCAAGTGCATAGTAGAGATGTGACTGACACATATCAATCAGAGCAACAACAGTAGAATATATTGTAGAGTGTTGTAAAGGAACATAAAAAGGTTTTATGAAGGCTAGCTCTGGGACATCATTGCAACAGATATAAAAATGTTACCAACATATTCAACAGTTTAGGAATTTGAGGGTCAATCTTTGGCTCCCATCACACTGTGGCAATGGTGATTATTTTCACCTTACAAAAGGAGGTCAATTGTGCCTCAAATATGCATATTTTATTCGCCACTGTTTTTTTTTGGGGGGGGGGGCTGGGGGACTGGGGGAAAGAGAGCATCTAAAGGTTTCCCATATCTGCAAAGAAACACTCTGCTTAAAGTTCACAGGTACTGTACAGTGATAATTCAGTTCCAAACAGAGGAATTTCATCTGAAAACTGTTTAATTAATTGTTCACTCTTGCCCATTTTTGCTTGCATTTGACTCTTGTACTATGTTCACTGTGTTACGTTTTGCTGTCACACTGCGCCATGAGCGTCTTTTTTTTTTGACGGATACCGGCGCATTATAAATGTCCATTATTATTACATATTGTCATGAGAAAAATAAATATGGAAATATGCTAAATTGTTTATTAAATGAGAGATCCAAGAGGTTACACATGATTGGTTAATGTGAGGTTCAAGCACTTCTAACTACTTTTGAATAGTAGAATAATCACAAGTTTCTGTTCTGCGTTAAAGGTAAGTTACCACAATGCTGTAAGGAAGTTAGGATTAGTTTGATTTCTCTTTTGTTTTACAATTTTTTTAATTTATTAATTGAACTGTTGACATGACACAATGGCATCACTCAGAGGTGTTGTGACCCAGGTCAGCCCCAAGTACAGTTATGTCACCTGTCCCCCCCCCCCTCACCCTCCTTTTCTACACTCTTCACCTTATCTTATGTATATTTTCCCTGGTTCCATCCATATTTTAATGCCCCTCCATTTAACCCTGGGCCCTGTGACTATATTTTCTTCCCCCCCCCTCCACCCCTGCCTCTCATCAAGCCTGGAAGCTCACCTTCGATTGTCGGAAATGCCTCTAAGATGTCAGAACGAACATGTGGAATATTCTGTCGTGAGTCGTTTTCACCAAGATTCATTTTCTTGAAGTCTTTTTCAATTTTTTCCTCTTCTCTTTCTTTTCGTAGTCTCTCTCTTTCCACCTCTTCACGTTTTTCCTTTTCGATGTCTTCTTTAGGACGCCTGGCATCTAACTGCGTCGTTACTTTGTTAAGTTTACCTAAAAGGAAGACCAATTTAATAATTTTATGGAAAACTGACTCCAGCACCCTTGTGTCACAATGAGTCACATACAGAGTCAGTTCAATTCTCACCTCGGCCCTCTAAGCAGGTGATTTAAACTTGAGGTAGTATTTGGTGCCATACAAACAACATAATGACTATACGTACCTACACACTGTACTACCAAATATCAATAATGTATTGGCAGTTTTTGTAAAAATACTATTCCAAATCCTTATATATGTTAATATATGTATATATTGGGTGTGGGAGGGGAAAGAAGGACCTCATTTAAATCTAAACACTGATTCACAATGGCTTCTGGTAGATTTGTTAGGGTAGCTCTACTTCGCTCACCCAAGGATAATGGGCATTGGCTCTATTTTGAGCCACAAAGAACTCTGCTTTGGGTTAATTTGAAACATTGTAGAATACAAATATTTAAAAAGAATTACTATCGAAGAAAAGAAAGCCTATAATGGCTCGTAGGCATTTGTTAGTGTATTCCGAGGGAGGCTGCAATGCACCATTTAGTTACAGATTATATTGAATTTAAATTACTGTTTGAGTTTAACACTCTAACACAATGTAGATCTATGCCATTGGATTTCATATCACAGTGTTTAAGACTATAAGAATCTTTGCGTGCTTCCCATAGCCTCAAATGCATGTATGTAGACTCGTGGAAAGCAGTTAATCAACACCTATTTGTTTTCTTTATTCCCTTCTTCTTCATCTTCTCTTCTTGTCTAAATCCTTTAATATGTCAATGTAAACTGTATATTTATATTCATATCATTTCTAATACATTTATCAGGCAGGGTCACCTATCGACCAAATGTACCAACAATAGCAGACCGCAATCATTTACATTTCAATAGAATTTGTTTCCTTTTTGGAGTGAACAAAAAAGCCGGGATTTCGTACCTCCTCGACAAGCTTGAGTAAAGAAGACCTTGGGCTTGCCCCAAAGAGTGGGACAACGGTCCATTACGTCTACGAAATCTTCTGTCCTCAGCACCTCCTGTTTTTCTTTGTCATAGTCTACACCACAAACACCATCACGTTCACCGTGTGATAAGATTACCGAAACAAAACAGCTGTAATTAGTGTGATCTTCTTTTTCTTGGAGGCGGAAGAGCTCTTTCATTTCCTGACAAGAGAAATGTTATAGTTTGAACCAAAAAATGAATGTACCGATGACAAGCTGTGCAAAGTATAGCCTTTCTCCCAAACTGCACATTGGTCATTTCATTTTCATTTATTTATTTCCAGTATAAATATAAATATTTATAAACAGGACATCAAAAGTGAGTATGTAACAAGAAAAAATTATTTTAAAATGTCAGTGTACAAAAAACAAAAACAAAATATATATATACAAAACGTACAAGTGCAGCTGTCTACAATAAATTATCCAGATTACCATTTTGTAAATAAATAGCAGCACGATAAATAAAACTATTTCTATACACATTAATTCTGAATTTTGGTGTTACTGCTTTGTTTCTCAAATTATACCTAGTAGTTTCTCGAAGTAGAGAGTTAAAATCTGTATGCAAAGAATGTCTGTCATTTCTCTGTTTGCAGTTTACACTTCTAATGAACTCATTTTTAGCAGTGTTTGACCAAATATTGCCAACCTACAAACTTTTAATTCAGATACAATGAGATGGGTATGAGCAATACCACCACCAAATAGACTTAAGTCTTACATATAAAAGTCTGTTTGCTACTGGATTTATACTGGTAGTATAGTAGCTAACGGATTCACCAACGAAATAGTTTGGCGAGAATGACTCCAATATTTAGTTGTTCTTCTCTTAAAGGAATATCGTATGTTCTTTTCAGTGAGGATGTTCACCTAATTTAAAAAAGTAAAGTATTTTCAGCTCTCACTAAAACTATGGTTCTTTTTCATTCTCAAGGCATTTGCCCTTTTTTGCAAAGTTTCCTCACCCTACAAAATCTGTTACCTTGAGTAAGGAAAACATTTTTTTTCACTAAATCAGGGTTTTCCCCTGGTATTCAATATTTGTGGTATTCATTTTGTTAAGTGACCGCCTCTGTGTTTCTGCCTCATATTACCAAAATAACAGGGAATAAAAAATGAAATGATTGTAATCCTACTCTATGAACCCATGCCATCATCTGACATTGACACATTTTGCTGTAAACACCTAGTTACAGCAACAAATAAAAGTTGGTCTGCCTATTTAGCATAACATTTTTATCTAATTTATTGTTAGGATGATTGACATTAGGTAACTTTCCTCGCCACCTTGTCCCCAGACCCCCCCCCCCTTCTGGTATGCTCTAGCCCTCCAGTGTCACAATCCAGTTACTGCCTCTCATACAAGAAACCCAAGGGGAAACTCTGCTAAATGATGTCAAAATAAACCATTCAAAACACAAAGACGAGAAAAGTGATTGAAATATGGAATGTTTACCTCCAGATTTAGGTTTTGTTTCTTCTTCACCACGAAGCCCAAGCGATCTCTGAACAGGTTTTCTATTGTTTCACAGTCTTTGTTTGTTCCTTCTCGCTTGAGTAATGTTTCAGAATCAATAAAGACTTCATTGTTTATGATGAGCAATATGCCTCTTGGGTATTTACTCATGTCGTAACACTAAAAAAAAAAAAGGGAAGATGTTTTTTTGTTTAACAATCAAAAATATGGTTGAATTTCAAAAAAAAGGTGTAAGACAAAGGAATTGGAAACAAACCCCAAATGAGCCACAACTCCTCTTTGACCAAGTACTAGTGGGTCAGTGGGGGTACAAATGCTAATATGTTTCCCCCATTAAGTTATGATTTAAGGTACATTGGAATGCATATGTCGATTGGAGACAGGTAAGAGGGGACGGTTTACATAGTCAACAATCCCACAAAGGCATAATATATCAAGTACTAGCAAGAACAATTAATGTATCATTTAGATATTGCAGATCAGCATTAAGAAAATAGACAAAATACCTTTATTTGCTTTTTGCATGTGATAGTTCTACAAATGTGACAAATTTTACAAGAAAAATGATGTTCCATCCTCCAATGGAATCATTTACTCACAAGGCTATAACATTCATTTGGTGAAAAGATTTAGAACATTTGGTTATTTTGATTACTTCAATACCTTATTGTTGAGTGTGTACTCAAAAGGTTTTGATTCAGAGGCAAAAACACCAAAGAAACTCCGACAGCTGCTTTAATAAACATAAAATACTTGAAGATAAACAAAATTTAACTTACATCTTTACTTTCCCATGGTTTAGAACTTGCACCTGAAAGAAAGAAGGAAATAAAGCCCAAATAAACCAATCACTTTTATTTTTACTTTTTAAAGGCAATCTTACAAGCTGACAATAAAGATAATCATAATTATCTGCAACCCAAATGATTTCCAGTTTATGAATGGGATATCTTTTCATTGATTTTGTCAAATAATGAAGAAGCAGTGATAAAGGTTTGACTAGAACTTTCACAACAAAGACTTTTACTATACTGGAATATCCTTTATATCACGATAACAAATATGCAAAATACTTGGAACATTTGAAAAATGTCAAATGGAGATAGTACAGAATGTCACAACACTGTTAAAGGCATTGAAGACTCGCCCCAAACCGCGTGCGGCCATCTGAAAAAGTTAACTTTCTGTTGCTTGCAAGTGACGTTTTGTTTGTGTCGCTACAAAATGCAGACAGTAATGAAACGTGATACCTTGTTATCTTTAGCTGGACCTGAGGTGTCCATCGCTGTATCGTTATACACTGTGCTGTGGGTATTGACCGCAGCTGTATGTACTGACTGTACACTAGTGTCTAATTACCGACGGTAGCAAGCTGTGTGTGTATTTTCTGGACACGAACAAAACGTCACTTGCAAGCAACAGAAAGTTAACTTTTCAGATGGCCGCACGCGGTTTGGGGCGAGTCTTCAATGCATTTAAATCCCTTAAGTTGGAATTTGGAACTGTAACCAATCCAAGGTTCCAACAATGAAGCAAAAATAAAGTAAATTATAACATTTGTATTTCATTGTTTGCTTTCAATTTCACTTCAGGTACAAACTGTCACAATTTTCAAGTATCAGTATCGTAGGAACTGGATGAAAATGTTGACCAGGATGTTATTTGCGTGTGGGTTGCCCTTCAGTCGGTCATCAGACTATCCTTTTATCTACTTCCTCATCAACATCCACTAGGTGGAAAAATCTACGAGGGTTTCTTAGTTTGACTATTTGCAATCTTATTTTGAGTAACACTTTGTAAGTTTGATCAAACTGTTTCAAAAAATGCAAGAACAGGTTGTTTTGGAATTATTCCCTTGTGTCCTGCATCACACATTAAACTAGACTTGTCTCTATTTTCTATGGTTTCTCTTTCCACGATTTTAAAGAGGTTGCCCTGTACACCTGCCACGACTAATCCATGACTGAGCCCTGACGAGGGGGAAAGAAATTAAAGGAGAAAACGAATTGGGTAATAACCTTGACCAGGCTGGTCTGTCTCATCCCTTGGATAAGGCCTTTGAAAGAGTTGGTCACTGGGTTGTGTGGAACTTGACGAAATAGGGGGCGTTGGACGCACAATTTCGCACTGTGGATCCAACCAATTAGCACAGTGCTCTTGATGTGTAGCACAAAGGCTTCTTATGAGGATTCCAAAAGCCTTTGGGCCTCTTCTTTGTATGTCTGTCAAGAAGTCTGTATTCTGTTTGGGCTTTGATATAATAGCCTGCAAGGAAGTCAAGAAATATATATCAGTACTACATGAAATAAATTAACATGATATTACTATTTAATTTTATTTTGTGCTTTAATTGACATGATTGCTTAACACTGATTTCATTTTACACAAGATAGGAAATAGCCCACCCCCCCCCCACTCTGTGTTTGTTTTTGGAATGCAGACAATAATTTGTGAAATCAGTGTATTTCACAAAGGTTCTCACAGCTGTTTCATGTAATTATTATAAAACGGCCTGGCATGTCAGTCTATAATGAAATGTTAATCTTAATTATTGTACTACTGAAGCACTTTGGAAGCATATAATTGACATTCAATCAAATAGGATTTTCATTAAAAATGTATAAACTATTTTAAGAAAGTTCTTTTTTTGACCAGAAGGCCTCTTTTGTTTTTCTCTGTTTCACTCACATTTTTTTCTCGTCAAATACAACTAATTACACAGCAATGTTAGCTATGTCAGGGCAAATTTTAAGGTTGTTGACCTGGTTGTCCAAAAACAACATACCAAAGTAACAAAACATGATCAATATATGCACACTATTGGAGAGACGTGTAGGTTTGGTAAATAGAACACCAACTTTGGGCCAATAAAACTCCCCTTGGGTTGGATCATATGCCTACCAATATTTTGGTTTTGTTACATTATCTACAAAGTGATGAAGAATGATGCCAGTTATCATTTAACCTGTTTGGTGTAATTGAGTTACACTACAATCTGAATTATACTAGTATTATAATAACTAGTCCTAGGCCAGACGACCTCCAAAGCTGATTTTGAATGTCCAAACAGAATTTTTATCGTCTCTGATGAAAATTAAAATGTTGCCCTGTATGTTAGTTTTTTCATTATCTTGGATGTCTAAACAATGTTATTTTGACGACCTGCACAACCAGTAGGTCTACATATTGCCATATTCTGTTTTATTTATATACAAGCTGCCATCTGGCAAAACATTTCATGACCTTAGTTAGGTATTTATAAGCATATTTTGAGGATGATAATGAGCTTAATACTTAGAGCCAAATTGTAAAAACTGTGAAGAGAAATTCTGAGATGCTTGATGAGTTGAACATTTCCACAGTCTGTGTCTATACTGTTTCATTACAAATGGATGCTAAGGGCAACACCTATCAGGAATATTTAATTGGAAAGCAGTATACAGGTCAACAACATTTGAAATAACGGTTAGCTTGATTACTTCAAAGACATCTAGTTTCCCCTCTGGATATATATCAGCTTCAAGAAGGTGAGGTGTCAAAGCTGGAAAGTCTAAATCTGTGCTGAGGTTCACAAGATTTTTCCTGATGGCTTTTCTGTGTCGTTGGTCCATAATGCTGTTAAGAAATTGAAATATTGCAAGAGCATTTAAAAACCAAAGCAAAATTGGCAGACATGAAATTTTATCAAAATGAAAAAACAACATCTAATCGCATTGTGTCATAAATTAACCATCAATATTTAAGATAAGTATGGTAGTATATGGTTAATTTGCATGTTACTTTAATTTGCATTCATTTAACTTATACAGCCTTAATGAGATCAGCTGAAGTTTACACCATCAAAGAAAAAGGAATGTCACATATGTATTTCGAAGCACTCCTTCCCTTTAATACCACTGCCATAACAGTTTACCTGCCTCAGGCATTTTAATAGGCGATCGTGGTAGATGGCGGAAAATTTGAGCTGTGCAAATGACTTTTCCATGCTTGTTCCCTTTGCTAGGCTTGGCAAATTGATTACGTAACACACCGGCTGATGTTCCAGACTAATCACCTTGAAAGGTGAAGAAGTGGGCAGTGGCCAAAAACGAACTGCAGTCTTACTAAAGGGCGGATATTTTAATGTATGAAATACTTATCTCATTACTGGAACTGCATTTAATACATGAATGCACAACGTTAAGGTCATTTCTCTTGATTAGTAACAGCTCTATATCTCTGGACCTTAAAATTTACAAGTACTTGCTCATGAATCTTATTCTGGTATATAATCTAATCAAACAGTGCATTGAATTTACATAGTTGGAGGATAGAACCAAACCACAAAGCAAAAGCAAAGAGACTCATTATTACTAATTCTAAAGTAAAAGAACAATTGTGATCTCAGCACCATTAAATTATCATATACCATCATATATATTTTTATATTCTTGCTTGATATTATTAGTCCTTTCCCCTCAACTCAAAGATACCTAGACCTAGGCCACATTTGGTTATTAGCCTAGCCTTAATGACTGTTTGTTTTTTCGTCTGCTGGTTTTGTATGCTTGAAACATCACTCCTGTACTCTGTTCATTGCATTGGCTTCCCATCTCTTAGCGCATACAGTTTAAGATCCTACTTCTCACGTACAAAGCGATCAACGGGCTTGCCTCTCAATATATCACTGAACTTCTTACTCCTTTGCGTTGGTCAACTACAGTTACGCTTCGCTCTTCCAATCATGCGCATTTGCACTTAACTCCTTCTCCACGTACCCGCACTCATTATGGCGATCGTGCCTTTTCTGTCGCTGCGCCTTCTCTTTGGTACAAACTCCCATTTCACGTTTGTGACTCTTCCTCCCTTTGTATTTTCAAGAGACAACTTAAAACATATGTTTGATTCCTAGTTTCCTTTTTTTCCCTTGGTTTCCTATGTCTCTTTCCTAATTTGTAAAGCGCTTTGAAACACTGTATTATGCGCTATATAAATGTAATTTATTATTAATATTAGTTTTATTATTGACACGGTTAATAACAAAATGGAGACTTCCTACCAAAATATAGCATTTGAATTGTAAACATGTGTGTGTAAAGCCAAACTACTAGTTGGGCATCTGAATTCTCTAGTGTAACTTTGATGTTATTAACGTAGAATGCTAGATCATATCCCTACTGTACGTTCATGATCATAGACATAGCCTAGGGTAAGGCGTAATTAACATTAGGCTACAGTTATGATGCAGTAGGCCTAAGCACTTATGAACTAACGCAAAGTGTGGTTGAAAAAACTTAGATTTAATACCGTGGATTGCTTCTTCGGTAATACTTTAAACAAACATCCAAATTTAGAATCTCTCGATCCTTCTTCAATGATCAACAAAATCGAGCCGAAAGCTAAAATTAAGTTAACAATAACATCACGTTTCGAAGGTAAATCACCTCTATTATAACATAACGTATAGTACTCTAGCCCTGCACACAAATGCCAGTTTCGGTCACAGAAATTAATACATTCAATTAGAACTGTGGGTTCCGTCCGACAGTCAGTCAGTTGCAATCACTGACCTCTAACCCCTTTCAGTGGTTGCAATGCAAGAAGGGGAATCCCGATTACGTCAGAAGTTAGAACAATGAAACGTGACCATTACACGAAATCTGCACTGTATACATGGTGTTCGAATGGCATAGTTTGGACAGACGTTTTTACAAATGATTGTACCATTGTTGTAAATGTTGCATCGTAAATCTGTTATGAAATAATTGTCCTTCTCGATATAAAAGGCCAGACAGTGACGTGCAAGGATTTGGAAGGCGTGTGTGTTAAATGGGGCTGGGGCGGGGGAGGGGTGGGGGAGAGAATTCAAAATTTTCCCCGAACGAAGAAGGTAAGGGGCTACACTTTCGTGGTGGCTAGGGTCAAATGCAATAAAGGAGTTCATACAGGAAAGGATGAACTGGGGTCATCGAAGCGGACTCTTCAAATATAGAAGGGTCCGGGCAGGATGACAGAGCCTGGGGCGTAAACCTCGTAATCTTTAATTATCATTTGGGGGGATTTTGTGTCCACGAGGTAGTCTTCCAGCCACGGTGATTTTGAGCCAACAACAACTACGCCCAATTGTTTTTTTTTTAAACGTCCGTCTGCATATGTTGCGTGATAACGCGGTGCATGAACATTACAGATCAGTGCATATAGGCCTAGAAACGTTCAAACCCAAGAGTCATCTTACTAAGTCTTCTCATCTTTTTGGAGCTGAGTTAAGGAAGAATCTCATGTAATTATGGGGGTGGGGGAGAGGGAGGCACTTTTCAGTATTTTGTGCAATATCTTCGTTTTTGTGTCTTATTTATTGGTTCCCTAGTATTTTCCATTCAATGTGCAATTTTTCGTCTATAGTATAGGGCCCCATTGGAAATGGGCTGACGTTTTGTCAGCCTAATGGGTTTAGCTCCTGTTACTCTTTTTGTTCTTTTCTATTCCGTCCTTTTTGTCTATTTTGTCTTTGTAATATTTTTGTATTTTGAACAATCTGAGTGCGAATAAAATCAAATCAAATCTCTTGTTGTAAACACAAACAATTATATCCCCGCCTCCGCCCCAACCACCAAAAGACCGTCTGGTTGTTTCGACTTTCGAATGTAAGGAACTATCGAAACTGTGTGCCATTATAGGAAATGGTTTCCACCTTCCTTTGTACTGGTTGTTTCCATGATGTACACATTGTTATGTTTACCTTTCATAGTGTTACATATAGAGCCATAAGAAGAGGGGGTTTTTTTTATTAACTAAATCTAAATTTCTAGCAATTTTGTGAGCATTCAACTAGTATGTATGCTACCTGAATATACTTGATTTGAAACTTGAAATAAGTTAACAATTCATTTTAGGTCGTTTTGATAATGCAATAAAGCTAGATTCCGATGGAGCTCCCGTCACTATATAGCCATTATACCGCTTAATTGGTGGTTCATGTTCCTATTGTCTTTTTTATTTACTGCCGGGGGAAAGGGCAAAGCGGGGTTGAATAGGATGGGAGTTGGAGCGGGAAACGGGTACTTCAATCCCTCAAGACCAGTCGATGGTGCTACTTTATTTCATTGATTTTCCGGTCATTATGAAATTCGAAAGCAAGTTGACAAGCGGTCTCCCCCCCCCCCCCCTAGTTTGTGAAAAAAACCTCATACATGTATCCTATTTCTTAAACAAAATTTGGAGAAATCCCTCCCGTCCCACAAATTCCATCCCATTTGACAACAGTTAAAGAAAGCAACAAGATAAATGTTATGTATTGTTTATAGACCAGTTATATATTGTATTGTTTATAGACCAGTTATATATTGTATTGTTTATAGACCAGTTATAATCAGTTATTACCCTTTTATCATGCCAATCGAAGAATTCAAGAAATTAATTTACATAAATTCATGACAATTGTATCAACTTGACTACAACTCGTAGTTCACGCCAAAATATTTAAAAATGGGGGTAGCTTTTATCTGTGGAAAAGCCTCTGCAAGGCTTAGATACCTGCACACTGAAATTGAGAGTTGAGAATATTATATATAGAGTATATATACCTCCAGACGCAAACCATAGAAAATGACATCTGTTAATCGCGTTGAGTGTATATATAGCTTGACCTTGAGTTTCATGTACTCAGTTTAACCCCTTCCCTTTAACCATTGAAGCCCCACACACTTCCCCATCTATACGACTCCCACAATGATCTTATATGGAGAATTTAGAGATGAGAATATTATATAGAGTATATACCTCCAGTCGCATACCATAGAGAATAAGATCCGTTCATCGCGTTGAGTGTTTAGCTTGACCTTGAGTTTCATGTACTCAGTTTAACCCCTATAGCCATTGAAAAGTCCCACACAGTTCCCCATCTATACGACTCCCACAAATCCACAAGTCCCATTATATCTACAAGTCACTCTTGCATACATCTACCACCGTATACGTGGCCACAGGTCCCACGGTCCCACCACCTTATAAAAGGCCCGCATCATCCAATTATTAAAGTGTATTTGTTACAGTAAACACTTTTTAGGCTTTGTGGTTTAGGTCGTGTTTCCCTGTGTTTTCAATTGACCTTTCTGCTCTCTAATATACGCTCTATATGCAATATCCGATACTTTATGTAATGCTTCATTATGCTTCATTATACTTTAGCTTTAAAACAAGGAAAATAAAATATAAAATTAAAACATGTAAGTTGAAACTGCAGGTAAGTTGATAATTTCCAGAAGTTCTAATCCCCTAATTCATGAAAAGTAATTCTGCGGTAAAATAATTTCAAACACCAATGAACAGCAATATAGTGAAGACCATATTCAAAAAGAAAAAGTTGCGATAAGTATAATTACAATGAATCAATTAGCTCCGGAACACGATATACGCACAAATTTGAAGGCATTTTTCTTCTTTCCTCTCTTTTTCGTCTTCTTTGTTTTCTGTTCTGCTCATGCGTATAACTAACATTTAACTACCATGGAGTGCAAATGCACATGGTACATAAAACTAACGAAAATTTTCCACGAAGATTATTAATTTGAAGAAAAAAAACACCATAGTAATAATACATTTTAATAACTAAATGAAATAAACCAAAAAAAAAAAGTCGCTTTCCAAATTGATATTTTGTAAACCACTCTTCAAAAGCCATCTGGTTTCAACTGAAACTTCATCCAACCGATGATGCGATGTACTGTAGGCAAAACACAACAACTTAGACAATTATTTAAAACCGAATTTTGAAAGTATCACTATTTGATTGAAGAAGAGACGGCAACCAATCCGTAATCGAATTAAACAGATGTCTTGAGCTGAATGTGAAGAATTTTCTATGCATGAATCTTATTTCCAGTAGGTCTACATGTCATGAAATTAACTACTTTCTGCTTTCATTTAACGGGTACACCGTGAAACTCTCGTGACAGGGAATTCAAGGTAGGAAGTTGTTCTATAGGAGTGCAAAGCTGCCATCGCTTTCCATGGGAAAAAATGTCAACAATTATTATTATTATTATTACGCCGTTATTTATATAGCGCACAATCCACAAGTTCTATGCGCTTTACAATTAACCCTGGTCATTGGTAACTTGTCACACCTACACACCAAAGTGTGCACAATTCAAACAATCTCTCCTTGGGCACAACAGTGCACCACAGCCACGTGTCCCCTGGGGGACTCCCCATAGGGTGCAGCCACAAACCGGCGCACGCAACTATATTTACAAGTCACCTCGCAAGTCCCCATTTATACACCTGGGTGAAGAGAGGCAATGGAGATAAAGTGCCTTGCCCAAGGACACAACGCAATGATCTGGCCAGGGCTCGAACCTGTAATCCTTAGATCACAAGTCCACTGCCTTAACCACTTGACCACAACGCCCTCAATTGAGAAATAATCGAATCAGATGTTGAACTGATAATCAAAAGATGTCAATTTAAATAGTTCATTCGAAAGTAATCACTTACGTCGTCAAGGGTGAAAGACTTTCCTTGGTAAGAGAGGTAGACTTCTGAAATGATGAAAAGACAGAAAACGTTGACTACTGTAATAGTCACGATCTATATACGCGTGCGCACACGCCGAACTGGTTTCGATCAGCTAACATTTAACAAATGATTTTTTCATGGGGTTGACATGCTGTATGCATGTCATATGAGAGTTCACCATTCAGTTTAAGTCGGTGTCAAAATATAAACAAGTGAAATTTAAACGGTAAAAAGTTAGGAATTAGACAAGAGCCAATGGTTTGAAGAAACAAATTCTAGCTGGGCCTATATATGATCTTGTTGACATCACAATCAAATTCAATTAAATTATTCATATTCAAAAAATTGATTTTCTTATAAACATGGACAAAAAAGTCAATACAGGTGTCTGATATAGAAAACATCCATATGTACATATGATGGACACTAGAATTTAAAAAAAAAACACTACAACACAACAACAAAAAGTAAATAAACCGTAAAAAAAAACAAAAAAAAAACAAGAAAACCACGAAACGTGAAACAATTCTGAATTAGACTTAGTGTGTGTCTCAGCATAAATATTCACAAGATTGGATTTCAAGTTATTTGGAATTCATGAGAGTGCAAGCTGAATGAGAACTTAAGGGGAGTCATGACAAATATGATAATAACAATACCATTTTTTTTTTAGTAATTTACCATTGTTTTATAATCTGTTTACTAAAGAAAGAGGTAATTGCTTCGAGGCTTTCCAGAATGATACTCATGATATTTTGGTGGATGGATGGGGAACACGAGTTAACCGTCACAAGGAAGCAGATTAGTGCCGTGTTAATTGAAAACAGTGCACCCAAATCAAATATTTATGTTGATATTTTACTTTGAAAAGATAACAGTCATTGTAAAGCTGATCTGTAGAAAACTGCCTATATAGGCTTGTTTGTAAGCAAGCGATTTGTCACGATTTAGAGTAATCCAAGTCCATTATAATTTGATAAAGTTTGATTTCAAACAATAAAGCAACAGTAGACAAAGTTACATATATCATTTATGTTTTGTTGCATGAATTTGTAGAGAGTTAATTTGAAAATAGTTTGGGTGACGATGTTTTTTTTTTTATAGATATATGAATAGAATTAAATTGTTTTCACTCAATGTTTTGAACAAATCTACACAAGATAATCTCGAATAGTATCTAATATCTATACTCGATGGCTGGTAAAAATTACTATCAATTTCGTGGCATTGTTGTATATTGCATCTTAGCCTAATACGACATATGAAGACTGTTCAGGCCTACACACAAACGTCACACAACCGCACTGGCGGATCCAAGGGGGGGGGGGCCAACGGGGACCATGACCCCTCCCCAAAGGTGAGCCAAAAAGTGTTTCCGAACATCCGCTAAATCATATGATTGGAAATTTAAAAAATCGTGAGGAATAGCAGTGGTAGACTAGTCTAAACCTTTTCGTTTTCTGGTTTAAAATTAAATGTATGGGCATGAGGATTTACAGTTTATCACCATTTTGCAGTTACATGCTGGTTGTAAGAAATTTATAACCTATGAAAAATAAAATTTCTTGCGAAAGATGATCCCAACTTTGTTTTATAAATATTTTAGAAAATTACACCTGGGAAACATTTTTTTTGAAGTAAATTAACATCACCATTGTACACTTTTGTCGCACCAAATTGCATCTGAGGGCATTCAGCAATAGAAAATTTTCACCCCCTCCCCTTAGACCTCTCCCCCATATCACTCTAACGCCACTTTGGCCCCTCCCAAACAAAGGCCCTGGATCCGCCAGTGCACAACCGTAAATAATCTTCCATAGCATAATGACATATTTGTTTACACGAACATAGATGGACTAAAATCCTTTATATTACACAAATATGCACGAATGTATTATTATCGAACCAGGGACGGATCCTGAATTTATCGTGTGAGGGGCCTAAGACACAAGTGTCAGTATAT
>JAIPMN010000264.1:1315-31216 GCA_020650975.1 Apostichopus californicus | reverse complement strand
GTAAAAAATATGAGAAAGTCTTACTTTGGTCGTTTGTGATTGTATTATGATAAAAACTCAAAAATTGAGGAAAAATTGTGACTCAACGCAAAATGCTGCTTTAAGCCTGGCTAATTTATTCTGATACATGTGTTACAGTTCATAGGCTACTACTGTACTAGGCTAGCTTGGATGGGTAAATCTGCTACCTGTACTATAGCATAGGGGGCTAGTCTGGCAATAGGTATATCTCTTACCTTTAGGGAGGCAAGCAACACTAGGTATATCTGCTACAGTACTACAGCATCAATATCAATATCTATCTCTAAAATTCAACCCTAACCCAATAACATGCATATTTGGGGCCAAAACTGAGAAAGTAATAATGTAAATAAAACTGAACTGAATGAAGTCCTCCATTACAACACTTTTCTTTTTGTCTTCTGCCTTTTGTGTAGATCAGCTATATACTGTGCTTAGTGGCTCATGTCAGGGAACAAGCAACAATTGGTCAGAACTAGTTCACCCATACCTAAGTGACTTTACTATAGTTATATATACTTGGCAATGTGTGTACAAAGAGTCCTGAACCCTGTCAAAACCAGGAAGTTACCAACTAGTTGTAACAAGGCTTGGTTTCAATACACAGTAACACTACCATACTGTGGAAACACTGAAGTACCACAATAATATCTAATGCAACTTCAATTTATGTGTATAGTATAACTTCAGTTGCTCTGTTTAACTATATAAGTACTCCATTATAACTTGGTTATTTAATTTAATTTGAATATACTGTAGCAACATACAGTAAACTTGGAAATTCAACAGTTTATCAACTTGTATAACATTGCAGCACATGCAGTTACACTAGAATCAACTACATCTAAATTTCCACTAATTTATGCATCATGTATTGTTGATCGGAACGGTACCATTTAAACAGGTTTTACCTAACACAGCTAACATATTTAAGCCTTCACTTTCTGTGCTATGACTAACAGCAAAGGCCTTCCCCCCTTGAGAGCAAATGATACTGTTCCTCATCATTACATGTACAGATGTTCCTCTTTAGCATCCTTCACTAGATGTAATATATCATTTCCACAAACTGAAATTAAAATAGAAGTTCATTCTTCAGTTTGACCTAATATGGAACTTTAAACTGTACAGAACATGAACACCTGCCCTCCTGCTGCTGTTACTGTATGGTTCATAATAACCAAAAAATTTAAAAAACTCATGAACTATGGAAGTTTTGACCTGGTTTTGGTTTGATTTCTTAACTAATCATTCTTCACTATTGGAATACATGAGTATAGAGAATATATATACACTAGCTTTGACATTGTCAATGATGAGTTTGTACACCTCTGATGTTCTTTCTATTGAAGTCATTACTGAATTATATCAATATTGTAATAGTGACCTGGAAGCCAGCATGTATTGGCACAGCAGCATATGGGAATCATGCAATGCAGAGAATAGGTTTCTGAATAGATTCCATATGAGCTCATCTTGTCTGATTATGGCTGAGGGTAGCAATGTCTACCATATATACCATACAGTGCAAAACAAGTATATCAGTATATACTGTTCATACTCAACATGCAAATATATTCACAGATAATAAACAGCAATAAATTAAAGAAATTTCTTCAACCTACTAGATAACCATACATTTTGCATTCCATTATACAGATTCAACTGCAGTTACTCTTGATAGTAAACTTGATATACTTGTGAACTTTGGTACCATACAAATGACCACCTTTTAATAACAAATGGATTATAAGCAGTCAAGTTGCAGAGAGGAAGTGTAGTAATATATGCCCAAGATAAGACTCACAAGCCAATGGTTTAGATGATTTGAACTATATATGTCAGAAGCCTGTGGTCATGTGAACCTATTATACCACCAAATGTAGCAAGGAAAGGAAAACATATTCCATGAAATAAATTTAACTTCTATATCTGATTACTGACTGAAGTGAATCAAAATATCACTAAACAGACTGAACTATTATCTCCTTTCTTGCGGTGTTAATATCTGTCATGTCTTTTGTACCATGAATTAGACAGTATTGCTAATAGCCAGAGAGTGTACAGAACACAACTATTAAAACTGGACAGATTAATCAGCTATCACTTTAACATAATCATAGTTACTGCCAAAACAAAAGTGATTTTAGTGGTTATTATTTAGAATATACTGGTAGATCTACTACACAGCTGGGGAAGTGTCTCAGTTAACAACTACTATAATTAACTGAGCAGAAATTTCTTAACTTTTGTCTTATGAATTTCACTAACCAGACTAAACTATTATAACCAAGAGTTTCTTGTGACTATTTAGCGCCATTACTTTTACTATTTAATAAATATATGCATGGCCTCTAATCTGACAGTGTACTGATCAAAATCACTGGACAAGTTAAACTAGTCATTATTACGTACTTAGAATATTACAGCTGTTCTCCTAGACTGCTCAGGCACCGTCTCATCTTTGGTCAAAGCTACTGTAGGTTTGACTTTGTTTGAACTCATACAGTGCCTCCTCTTGAGGTCAAATGCCTATTAAAGTTTGTTCATTCTAACACCAAAATTGAGAAAAGTTCAAACATATAATCACACTTTTTCAAAAGGTAAACTATAAGTGTCTCTGCTACCATGCCGCAATAAAGTGTTTCATCTGTTTAAAGGTAAATAATATTTTAGTTTTAATCATTTTTATTTTGTTATTGTCCTACGTGACAGACTTGAATGTGAAACAGATACTGAACTTCACAATAAAGCTGTACCAAATTGAGAATTGAAATTCATGATTTTATAATATCCTATGACCATAGTTCCAATGTATTACCTATAATGTAAGGATAAAAAATATGATAGATTAGTTTCAATTGATGGGTTAATCACCTAGGAAGAGTTTTGCAACATTGAAAAGGTTTGTGTTACAATGGGATGATTAACTTTCATTTCTGTACTTGAATGATTTCCTGAGTTGAAGTTGTAGCCATCCAGACTTACTCAATAACTGATAACGTGACTCATCAAACCCTCAACAATAACAGTACATCAGTGATATTTCATTGACTTTTCAACATAATGCTGTTGATCTGAAGGAGGGGTACTTAGCCCAATTGATCGTTGTTAATGATACTACTGTTAATTGCTTAGACTGTACATACCTGTACACAGCTGACCATGTATGTGTGCACAGTGTCACTATCCTACAGGAATATGTTTATTAATCCAGACTGTTTACCACCCTGAGAAAGATTGCATTCCGGCATATTAGTGTAAGAATTGCATTGAATTGAATTAGAAATAAAACCATCAGAATATTGCACACATGAAATGTTAATTCATTCATTAAAACAAAAGCTACACTTGATCTTCTTTGTATTCATTTGCATTCACTTGTTGCATTGACTCAACATACAAGTCCTTTCTCAATCCCCTCCCACCCCCACTCCCCCCCCCCCCCAAAGAAAAGGAAAAGAACTTACCAGCTTGGCATTTACAAGCAATGATACCTACCTGTCTCCAATCAACATTCATTTTACCATCTACTATAACTAACCAACAAACATAATAGGAGTAATATTATAGTATGTGTGTTCTTTATAACACTCTTGGGATCACAGCCCAATTACTATTTTTATTCTTAATTCACAATACAAAAGTAAAGAACCTGGAACATCCCCAGTTAGTTCCTTGGGTTGCACATATATTGACTGGAGACAACTAACAGAAAAGCAAAGTAAATAGATTGTTTGCCATAAAGTAAAATAGGGGCTGCATACTGCTGTAAACTGACTTTATGGTGGTTCACAGTACAATCACAAGTAAAAACTACACTTGCTTATAGCATTAAATTATGTTACTGTATATAGAGAGAGAGAGAGATGAAGATACACTATCCAGTTAAAATATTGCATGAAATACTTAAATTTCACCCATAAAATTCCATCATAGCAAGTATAAACTAGATACTCATTCTCCAACAATGATATCAAATGGAACATACTGAAGCTAAATAGGCTTTAATTAAATGCAATGATTAGAGTTATAAGAAGACATTAAACACAGTTTACCTATATTGTAGATATCCCACACCCTGTAATAAGTTAAGACATAAGATCACTATCGCCTTCATTTCAGCAAAACTTAATATGTGCAGGACATTTAAACACTACCATGTGATAAACATTTCAGTATTGGTCCTATGCAGGCCATCTATTACATAGATGCAAATTCCAGTATTGGTGCTATGCAGGCCACCTATTACATATTCCAGTATTGGCACTATGCAGGCCATCTATTACACGCTATATATTCCAGTATTGGCGCTATGCAGGCCATCTATTATATACATGCTAAATATTCCAGTATTGGCACTATGCAGGTCATCTATTACATGCTACATATAATATATTCCAGTATTGGTGCTATGCAGGCCATATATTACATGCTACATATAATATATTCCAGTATTGGCGCTATGCAGGCCATCTATTACATGCTACATATAATATATTCCAGTATTGGTGCTATGCAGGCCATCTATTACATGCTATATATTCCAGTATTGGTGCTATGCAGGCCATCTATTACATGCTATATATTCCAGTATTGGTGCTATGCAGGCCATCTATTACATTGATGCATATATACATTCCAGTATTGGAGCTATGCAAGCCATCTATTACATGCTATATATTCCAGTATTGGTGGTTATGCAGGCCATCTATTACATGTACAGTATGCTATTCTAGTATTGGCGGTATGCAAGCCATCTATTACATGTATGCTATATATTCCAGTATTGGCACTATGCAGGCCATCTATTACATGCAAGCAATAGATCTCTGACCAGAATACTTCAAAAACAAAGCTTCATAAGGTAGCTTGAATTTGTAATACTGTGCATGTAAGGGTCTATGCACTTCAATCAAAGTGTTCACAAAGTTCACTGATTATTGGAGTCCATTCTTCATGACCTGAAGGTACTGAATGTTATCCACAAATGAACAAAATTTGCTACAAAATTGCCCAACTGGTGCAAAAATATTGGTGATAAAATGTTCATACACAAAATAAATTTACAAAGCATTTGAGGTATCATAATTATGTATCTACCATTAGCAATGAATAATAAAACACATTAAAAAAATAAATTATCAATTTAAGCCTACAGTTTGTACCAATACAAACATACTTGGTGAAAGACCTGTACACAGTATTGTGTGTATGGGCAAAGCTCAAAAGAGGTGAAAGTCTTTAACTGAGTAACATGTCTATAATTTGTCTTTGATGAAATAAACGATGGAGCCCGTCAATAGAGCTTGCTTTCAGTCGCAGATACTTTCAACCCTGAAATGAAGGATGTGGTATTATTTGAGTATTACATACAGGACAAACTAAAACGAATGACAGCGAATGACCGAATGACAATTGACTTTGTACAGGGTTAATTATCATCGGACACCGAATGACAACGAAGGACGGTGGTGAGAAGATATAGAATGATTAACGGAGTGGAGTAAATGCGGTTACTGGTTTACTGCGCAAAAATGATTTGAGGAAAATCGCATGTTACGTGGTTGCAGGGTTTTGGTGTAATTTACGGAAAGAAACCACAGGGAAAGTTTTTGTGTGAGAATGCGCTTGAGTGCTGTGCTTTTGACATTTACCTCTGTAGATTTATATAGAAAGATAACTGAAGTAATTGTTAGGTGCTGGCTAATTGGTATGTTTGAAACTGATATATCCACAATTAATTTGGGTGGAAAATGCTATGATATCGTACTATTAAAGTATAAAAATTGTAGTAGCAATGACTGTTTTCTCGAAAATTTTCTAGGAACGTGTGGCTGCAAATGTCTGTGCTGTCATTCACTGTCATTCGTTTTAGTCAACGCAATTTTTTAGTGTGTACAACATATTGTCATTCGTTATGTGTAACGCAATTGTCATTCGTTTTAGTAACACCCTTAAATACCTGTACAGTGTTACCTCAATGCCAACACATACAAAACAGCACAAATTCTTCGAAAAATATCACAATACCTATATTCAATCACTTTATCCTTTTGTGGATAGTTCTGGTAGGCCTGTGAGATAATCTTAATGCATTTTAATTCACAGAGCCCGGACTAATCAATAATCCTTTGCATAAAACTACAATGTTGAGCAAATTACAAAGGCATGAGCAAACTTCTTTGTAAAACATCCTTATGATTATAGGCACATCACTAAAAACAAAAGATTCATAGATAAAGCTCAAGCACATTCACTTGTAAAAAAAATTGGCTAAGTTTATTTACTGCATCAAAAAGTGCTCTGTTGATTATTTTCTTGTTTTGTTGTACATAAAACTATAGTACTACTTTATTCTTATGGAAACGTTTGAATTATGTGCAATTAATATCTTCGCATTCATCCTGATTATTTGAGTGGCTAAATGAGCTCATTCCCCTATATATACTATGGGATCCCAGTTGGATTTTATATCCACAGACTCCCAGAAACCTGTTATTTTGACACAGGCACTCCATGAAGAATGTGCACTAGCACATGGACACATACTAATTGAAATTAAACCACAAGGACAATGTTTGGTCAAAGTCACAAAGTAAACATTCTCAATATTTCCACAGAATTCTATTACAAATTTATACTGTAGCAATATCAAATGCCACATGATTTATGATTATTTACACATTTGTAAAAATCTGTTTTACAATTCTTGATGAAGAAATTACAAATAAACTGTAACATATGAGCCAATTCCACATTAGTTATCATTGTAACACAAGATACAATTACAATATAATACAAAAGAGCATCTAATGATAGTAGGTTTGATAATAGTAATGACAAAAAGGATACAGCTGAGATCCAAATCATATGATCCATCAATGAATCGCCTCTTCTTCTTGCTCACCATGTTTCGAATGTTCTTGATCATTTTGAGCTCTTATTTCCACACCTTTACAGTTATTCCAAAACTAATAATCACAAATGAACCAGAGTTCCAAGAGGCAATGTTCCTTTAACACATTGTTTAAACAGAAATCAGTGTAACACAATTCAGTGCAAGTCGTATGTCTAACACTTTTGAAAAACTGGCCAAGAAAGGAACACTTTCTGCCTTATTATAAGGTCTAAGTTAAGAACAATGATCTCAATTAACTTTGAGTGATGTAAGCCCTCACCTACTGGTTGTAGATGATACAGAAATGCACTAATTTTACATACAATTCAGACCTTTTTTTGTGTCCAAATATGTTTTCCTGTGGCAGTCCTATGAATGTCTTCTGAAACCATTACCTACGGCTTACATTGATTTAGTAATCGAATTGTACGATGGTTAGGTTACTGAAGGTCTCTTGTAGTTGAAGACTGTTGTCTGATGTGCCACTGGTCAATGGGAAGTCGAATCAACAAGTCCTGGGAATTTGCTACAGCATTCTGTACAGAGACGTGACTTACTGAGTATACGGACATAGCCTACACACAAGCATATCTCACAGATCGCAGGCGGAAGTAAATGAGACAGGATGCAAATATTCTGAAATACGTAAATGACGAAACGTTCAGTTAGATTACTTGAACGCAAAACGGTTACTATTTCCACTCTGAATGCATTTCAGCATATGGAACTCCTCCGTCGACTAGAAAAATAACCAAAATCAGTCATTTACACCGTAGTCTGCACCTCCTGTATGGTCTGCAATCGTTCTTGTTCAACAAATATACAATGAACGCCAAACGTGCAAATACATATAGTGCTAAAAGGATGAATTCGAATGGATGCTAAGTACGACATAACGCGAAGATTTTCAAACACTGTTAACCACTTCCTGAAAATTGCGGTCTCGATTATGTTTTATGCATCAGCACATTTTTCATCTCTGTTCTCTCTAAGCATTGATATATTTTATATAAATAAACCACAGAAATACAAAGTAACCATAGTACGTGAGGCTAAGTTCCATACATCCCTACAGGAACTAATAGCTAAATTACCACCCGTGCACGTTCGATAGTTAGGAATGATGTTAATATTTTTGCTATCTCAATGCTAGTGTTATTGTTGTTTTAACTGCATATATTGATGTTTAGTTAATTGTTCTACGAAATTGTGTCAAATTGTGTATCTTTTTGTGTGAGTCTGCGTTTTGCAGGTTCACATCTCAACACCCTAAATAAACTACACAGCACGTACATACATCTTGTGTGTGCCATCTCTGACTGAGAGTACTACTCTTCGAACCATGCCACGTTGGTGGCCCTTAACCAGGAACCTACATTGACGACCACGTTGCAGTAGCCCAAATGTGAACCTGTTACCACTTGACTACACAATGCAGAGCCACAGTAGGGGAAAAAAGGAGAGAGAAAACTCAATTATGACTTTGTGTTGTATGTTGTCTTGTTTTAGTTTGATTTTCTTGTTACATGTAGCTGTTATGTATGGTCATATGGTCATTGGCTGCTGCAAATACATTTCTAAAGCAAATGCGTAGCAACTAGCATGAAATTTTCATTTGGTCAGGCTTTTGCATGTGTATTGCAGGTTTGAAATGCGTTCGTTGTTTTCACAGCATTGGAACAGCTACTGCAATATAAAGGCCGGGATTCGTGACTCCCACTACACTCGAAACTAAGGAATTTTGTTTATGGTGGCGCACTGCTCTAATAAGAAATCAAGAATGTCTGTGGTGTATGAGGTCATGCTCCGCTCAAAAATGTATATTCATATAGGCCTACCGTATTATTATTATTTACCTTCGGTGTACTGTGCAGCTGATGACAACATGATATTTTCAGTGAAGTTCAGTTTCTGAAATCCCAGTACCACAGTTCTACGCGGTCACTAAGACCAACTGAATGTTGCCCACCGAGGATCTTCTGAGAAGTTCGATCAAAAGCTGACTCTTTTCTTCCACGGATAGGTAACTGAAGGATAGTCTCACATACCACTAATATTAATAGTTAATAGTACAAGTAGTAGTACTGAGCAGAATTACCTTAGGTTACTACAGTGTAAATTGTGCACTGCAGTCATCATAGCAATTGGCCTACTGCATAAGGCCTACTAATAGTATGCGCTGACTCTTACTATCTTAGGCCTAATTTTTCTTTTACGTTATTGATATCACTTAGAGTTTACAATGGGAACGGAAAAATATATCCCTTGTCTTAACATGAAAGTAAGCAATAACAACTTTGTGTAGGCAAAGGAAGTTGAAGACAAAGAGATGGAAGTCAATTACTGTACAAGTACTAGCCAGTGCTACTGCTACTAATGCTATTAGTATTTACAGTGTGGTGGTGTACACTAACTTTGAATGCCCCCTAAATTACCATAGTGAAACAAGGAAATATCAATTTTATATTGACATTCCGTGGATTATTCCACTCATTTAGTGAATTTATACAGTGAACTTCAACACATGCACAAAGTTAGGGAAATGTTTTCATGCTTCGAGCAATTTGACTACCGATCTGTACAAGTATAATTCTTTTTATTTGTGAGGGAATCTGGTCAAACCATCGATGAAATCACATAGCTGAAGGATAGAACTAAACCATTGAGCAAATTAGTGAGATTGTTATAGAATATGGCTAGTTGGATAACAGTTCTTGAAATTGCGATCAAAGTCTAACAGCTTGTTCTTGGTTTGGATGGTTATTTTAAGAATTGCAATATGATTTGAGGTGTCCATGTTTAGACTTTTGTAATGGGTCCCTCCTGACTAAGCTAACCTAAAGACTGCAAACAGACTGCTAACAGATTGTTACTAGTCTAAGGCAATTCATAAAATGTGGATATATATTCAAGTGTAAACCAGGAAAATACCTAATTCATTATTGTGATCAAATTGATGTATGACAATTTTGATTCAGCTTTCAGGGATTGGTTTTCCCAAAAGAGAATAGGCCTAAGCAAATTACATTCAACATGCCTAAAAGCATTTTCATATTATCAAACCATTTGCCTATGCCTACTGGATGCACATGTCAAAATGTTTCTTATATATCATCTTGATCTCATTTTCATTTAATTTAATGTGAAATCCTCAGTTATATCAATGTTTCCACAATTTGGAGAACCAGATTGATTGAGAGGCTACAAGTATTTTTTGATTTTTTTTGGCTACTGAGTCTGCTGTTAGCCAGGCTGAATTTAAAGGATTGTCATACCTTCTGATTCTGATGCAAATTTTTTACTTTTCTAAATACAATGTGTAATATCAGATTATCACTATTGGCTCTGTATGTAGAATATTTCTATTTTTCATTCACCAGTCCTTGTGAGTCTGCCTATCATGGAGGAAGTGGAAATAGACCAAGTTGAAATTCCAACGTATCGCAGCATAGAACACACACAAAAAGCATTTGAAATCTTCAGTGCTATGAGAAAGTAGGTTATTACAATGTTCAATGTTGCAATTGGTTTATTCTTTATAATTAGGCAGCTCTTGTACCTCATGTACTTTGTGTTTCTTTTAATGTATCTTTCCATCAGACTAAGTCTGTTATCACCTGTTTATAAGCATGATCAATAATGGTCATATGTTTTTCTCATTTGAAAGCAGGTTTGTTTGTTTGATTCTCTGATATGGATCTAACTTTCATGTCAATGGTTGTTTTTGTTTTGTTTTTTTGTAAGTATATTAAGATCTTGCTTTGGTACTTTGAATCTTCCATAAGAAAGTATATTCATTTAGTGTAACATGTCACATTGGATTGTTCACATATGTAGTGAAGTTTCTTTCACTGCAAAATAAAAGTGTTCTAGTTTGTACTGTTAATGCAGATCATTCATTTATTAGGATACGTCAAAACAATTAAACTCTGCATGAGATTTTTCTTGACTTGATTTTTATGAGTAGGTATGCATTGTATAGCAGTGTACTGATAAGAGAGATAGCATTACCCCTCTCTCCTTCACTAATAACAATCCTGTGAGGAATTTGTCTTCACTGCTATTAAAATGTTAACCACTTTTTCTATCTTTAGACAAAGTTTTCTCTGTGATGTTGAACTTGAAGCTGAAGGTGTTGTTATACCTGCCCATCGTAGTGTATTAGCTGCATGTAGCCCCTACTTCTCTGCCATGTTTAGAAGTGAACTCTGTGAGAGTCGTGAAGAGAGAATCAGTCTACAAGATGTTGATGGTTCCGCTCTAACACTACTTATTGACTACATCTATACATCAGAGATCAAAGTTACAGAAGAAAATGTTCAAGTGAGTCAATAAAAGTAATAGTTCATTTCATTTTGTAAGAGACAATTATTGATCACCAAATCCACGGTCTGTGGATTGGTTTCTAGTACAAAATATTTTATACCTCTGACAAAATATGTTTGTCTAAGCAATATCGGATGAGAACTATCAGTAAATGATGCTAATTTTACCGATACAGATATTGGCCCAATATCTGCAATGTTGGGCCTACTGTATAGCAGAGATATTGGCCCATATCAATAATTGGTGCAACACTAGTTCTGATGTCATAAGAGTTTGGAATACAAAGATCGTCAGTACAACATGCATTTTGTATTGACAAGGTTTCAATGTTGTTAAAGATGAGAATGAGTATTCGGTTATAAATCAAACAAGTTATGCTCTTGCATATATACGAATATTGTACCAGGACTGTTGTTGCTGCTTTATCTGCTGCTTGTACATGTAGCAAGGTGGGCTCATTATTGACGCACTGAAGAATATGATCAACGATGTCTATCAAGGAAAAATCCAAATCACCAAGCAACGATGGACATCTCAGGTCTAGATAAAAGATAACAAGGTATCACGTTTCATAACTGTCTGCACTTTGTAGCGACAAGAAGAAAACTTCACTTGCAAGCAACAGAGAAGTTAACTTTTTCACAGCGCGGCACGCGGTTTGGGGCGAGTCTTCAATGCCTTTAAGCCTGAGAGGTCAGCGGTCAGATTATGACATTAATGGAATGTACACATACAAGGAGTTAGAAAATAACTCAGTGCACCCTCAATGGGTAGCACATTATAATTGGCATCTTGCATTATATATGATCTAACCTTCAGCTGTGTACATATGTAGCTAATGCTAGAATATCCCCTTCCTAAGTTCCTAGAGGAACATTTTACTCAAGTATTGCACAGGAGTTGGCAGCTTGAAACTTAAGCCTATAGTTCAATTGCCATTTGCAATCATATTGTTGAAATTTGTCTGTATCCTTATTGATCACATTTTGAAACAAAACAGTTAATTAAATTAGACATTTCAAAGCAATTAAAGCTTTCAATTGATCTTAATTGTTTGAGGTGGGCACTTGATTGCTTGGGCCAATAAAGTGTGTTTTGGTATAATAGAATCTTGCTGCTAGAAACAGAAAGTTATCTCAATATCACAACTAAGACATAATATTATGAAAAGTTTGTGCAATGACATCATCAGTTAGAGTATTTCCGGATCCCATTTTTTCACAGACTCTTCTTCCAGCTGCCAGTATACTACAGCTGATGGATGTCCGCAATGCTAGTTGTGAATTCTTGAGAGGTCAGCTGCATCCAACTAACTGCCTTGGAATTAGAACTTTTGCAGATCATCATTCCTGTAAATCACTTCAAAACGATGCACAAAATTTCACCTTGCAACATTTCAGGTATAATTCTTTATTTAGTCATTTTCAATTGGAAATGAAATACAGAAATCAGATTAATGAATGTGTGATCACAAAGCCTGACCAGTGGCCAGATCAGGTCCTTGGGTCAGTTTTACATCAGTGAACTGTCCTTTTTGAAGTTTTCCATAAATATGAATTATCTGGAAAATGAGAAAAAAATGCATTATTCGTTGATGCCATATTTTCTTGGGCCCCTAGTTGACCCAGGACTGTAGCACCACTTAACTTTTCCCCTCTGATCAGGTTTGAGCCTAACCATCAATGACAACCCAAACACAATATGAAACCATTTATTGTAAGCCATCACCATACCTGATATAGGGCATACTTTCCCAAAAATTAACACACAACATTATTGAAGTAAAGTTCAATGTTACATTGAAAACTGTTAGGACTCCATTTTCATTTTGAAACTACCAGGGCTTAGCTTTCAATTCCAAAATCTAGTGACTTTTGATGAGAGTGAAATCATGCTGCTTTAAGGATACTAATATCTAAGCTCTCAAAATTCAACAAATACTGTAGAGAATTTAAATTTGAAAAAATGAGGAATTGTAGAGAGGCAGAATTTATGTCTGTTTTCTTGTTTGTTTCCAGTGCTGTAGTTAAAAGTGAAGAATTTCTAGCATTGTCTGCTGAACAGGTCTGCAATCTGATCAGTAACGATAATTTGACAGCTCAGTCAGAAAAAGAGGTATGTATAGGTTCAAATCGGAACTTTTTCAGCCTTTTTTATTATGCTTGTTAAATGTCCTGAAATACCTTTTAATACTGATTTGGACGGATTTATCTGACCCATATTTATGTTAATTTGAATCACCTGTAGCTGTTACTTGGAAGAGTGCACACAGAGCTCATCCTAGCATTGAGCTCCCTTGTAGGTAACCAGTGGCTTAACCAGTCTATACCAGCCTGTAGGGGACGTGGGGGGGGGGACTAATTCCTTAACAACAAAGGTACATACCAGTCTATACCAGCCTGTAGGGGACGCGGGGGGGGACTACTTCCTTAACAACAAAGGTACATACCAGTCTATACCAGCCTGTAGGGAATGCAGGGGGGGTACTAATTCCTTAACAACAAAGGTACATACCAGTCTATACCAGCCTTTAGGGGATGGGGGGGGGGACTAATTCTTTAACAACAAAGGTACATACCATCAATTTATATTGGGAAGGAGTAATTCAACGTTAAAATGTTTCCTGAAATGATATTAATAAGTCTGTCATATTTATTGTTTGTGATTTTTAGCTCACAGACGACTTTGTTTCTTACTCTTTCCATTTGAAATTTTCTTAGCTTCTTTTGTGGAAGTAAAATTTTCCTTTTTGCTCATGAGAGATCATGAATTGATGAAACAATATAAATTTTGGTAATTTTTGGTAATTTTTAGTAGTTCCACAAAGAAATTGTTTATAATATTTGCACAATGACACCATTGTTTATTTCTGTATCAATTGGGTATATTGCCAGGCTTCTGTTGAGCTCAGTGAAAGTGATATGGTTAGTATACTCCAAACATTACTTACGTGGTATATGCCATATGATGTGATACATTACTACTTTGTTCCAACTAACTGTTGACTGATACTGTTTCCAAAGTGGAGGTTACTATTTCTATGAAGGAGTTCCATTTTAACATTCCCCTCAAGTCATAACTGAGCCCTGTCAGTTAAATCAACCAAAACAAGTCTGATTTCACACGACCAAGTCAATGGGCTGTTGCATACAGTCAGCTCAATGAAAAAGGCCCATTGACTTACTGTGTAAAAGTAATGAGATCATCGAATCAATGTTCTTGCAAAGGATGAATCAAAATCTACAAGACTTTTGTTTGTGGTTTGTGATAGTAGATACTCTGTGCATATATCAAATGTTCACTGAAGCTCAGAGAAAGTGAAAAGATCGCCGAATCAAGCAACCGCATTGTGAATGACGATTTAAACAAAATCTTCCCATATACTTAGTGTGTTACTCTAGTCTGTAGGGTAACTTAGTATGGAGGTAGGATGGAGACCTATTTTCGTGCAGTTAGGCTGGAGCCTATTAGATGTAGGCTTAATGCTGTATGTGTATGTGCGTACTGCACCAAAAAAGGTTGAAAATTGGGGAATGCAGTAATACTAAAAGTAATGCACAGTTCAACACTCAGTTGTTTCAGGTAGTGTCTGGAGGCCGGCAAGTTAATAAAAATGCTGGTGCCTAAATTTAGGTATCAAATAGGTTCATTCATTGAGACACACTTTACCAATTGACATATCTGGTGTGAGCAACTGTGCCTTTTGGTGCTTTAGTTTGTTTTACACAAGTTCTTTTCCTATTTTGTTTTCTCTTAATTCTGTCTTGATTAAGAATCTACAGCTTGCATTTGAGTTGGTATCAATAATACTTGATTTTCTCCTCACAAGGTATTTGAGGCAATAATTTCATGGGTCCGTCAAGATGTAACTAACCGTTATGACTACACACATCAACTATTGGAACACGTTCGGCTGATGCTGCTTCCTTCCGAGTATTTAATCACCAGAGTTCAAGAAGAAAGCCTTGTTAAGAATGACAGTCAGTGCAAGGATTATTTATTAGAAGCTTTGACTTACCATCTCATGCCAAAAGAAAAACAACTCCTCATGAAAAATGTCCGAGCAAGACCAAGGACACCCATTGGTTTACCAAAGGTCAGTAAAACAATTTTGTTCCTAATGGACTTGTCTCTCTGCTGGACCAAGAAATAAAAAATAAAAAAATATCATAGAAAAAACATAGATTTAACAGGTTGTGTGCAAAATCTTTTCAATATAACTTTAGCCCTACTTGATCATGGTTTTTTGCACCATTGATACCATTAACTTTAAAGAGTGCAACAATTTCATGGTAGAAAGTTTCTGCTTCCAGACTTTTAAAAATTTTACATATTAGTTCAAACCAAGAAAACTTTGCAACTACATATGACATTTTCAGTCAGGTATTTTTATTATCAGTGTTCGACTACAATTGTAATTGCAATGCTAGTTTATGTTGGGTTGTTATATTTATTAGTGTTACATGTATGGTTATGTATGTTAGTGTAGCTTGAGTTATAATGTGTTACTAAGAGTATTTGCAGTTGTGTATGTTGGGTTGTTATGTTTATTTGTGTTACATGTATGGTTATGTATTTTAGTGTAGCTTGAGTTATAATTTGTTACTAAGAATATTTGGAGTTGTGTATGTTGGGTTGTTATGTTTATTTGTGTTACATGTATGGTTATGTATGTTATGGGAAGCTTGAGTTATAATTTGTAAGAATATTTGGAGTTGTGTATGTTGGGTTGTTATGTTTATTAGTGTTACATGTATGGTTATGTATGTTAGTGTAGCTTGAGTTATAATGTGTTACTAAGAGTATTTGCCGTTGTGTATGTTGGGTGATGTATGTTTTGTTGCATCTTGCAATCAAACACTCAAACAGGTTACTTTAAGATCACTCATATAATACATTCTTTGTACTGTCTGGGAAGATATACATTAGGGTAGCAAGTTTAATATATCAAGAGATACTGGTAAGCTGAATGTTTTCCTATTTGGTGCACTCAGTTGATGCTAGTCGTCGGTGGTCAGGCTCCAAAAGCTATCCGGTCAGTCGAAGTTTATGATTTGAAGGATGAATCCTGGTCTACAGTTGCTGAGATGCCATCAAGAAGGTGTCGAGCAGGTAATGTCATTTTGTAAAACCTGGTTTCACATGAGAGGCCAAACTAACTGCTATATATTTTCACCTTTTCATACAAGGTCTACTTTGAAATGCATAAATCGTATTTTCTGCCCTATCTTAAAACCTCATAAGTGTCAGTACAGCTATTCAGCTCATTGTCAATTATATACTAATTGTAGTTACCCAGATTTTATGAAACTATTTACATCAAATAAAGTAGGTATTAACTATTCTTACATATTGTGAAATACTGGGTTGTTTCAAGTTACTTGGTATGTATCAAGTTAACTAGCAGACAGTTGTTTCTTCATACTGTATTACACAGTTAGCATTGATTCAGTGGTATTATGTTTCATTACATGCACAGATGAAAGTCATATCCCTGCTGGCCTAGGATTATCTTGAAATGCAATTAATTTCCTTTGCATGTTTGTTCTAGGTGTTGCTGTTCTAAAGGGCTATGTGTATGCCGTTGGTGGCTTTAATGGTTCATTGAGAGTTAGGACAGTTGATGTTTATGACCCAGAGCAAGATAAATGGTCTACAGTTGCTCCTATGGATGCCAGAAGGAGTACTCTTGGAGTTGCAGTTCTCAATGGTTCAATTTATGCAGTTGGAGGATTTGATGGGACAACAGGTGAGCAACTCTATCAATCACCTTCTCTTCTATAAAGCTGCTTTTTTACAACAAGATATAAAAGTCAGCATTATCTTTTCATTTTATCTTCATGTTGATCATTTGGTTGTTGTTTTAGGTTTGAGCAGTGTTGAAGCCTACGATCCAGTCAGAAATGTCTGGGAGTGTATTGCTCCAATGCACACAAGAAGGAGCAGTGTTGGGGTAGCGGTGCTAAATGGTGAGTCAAAGGAATTAAGATCTCTAGTGTGGTGACATGGCTAGAGCTTAAATTTGGGGAAGGTGGGGGGGGGCAGATTTATGGGGAGGGGTGATATGGCAGAGATTAGGAGGTAAGTGTTTTGTGTGACTTATCACATTCATAAAGGTATAGTTGAAAACTCACAAAACTGGTCAAGACTCCTCAACAAGTGATACATGATTTTCTATAGTAAAACCTTTTCATCTAAATTGTCAAATCAAGATTTCAATCAGTATTCTCTAAAGCTGTTTCAAATATTTCCAGTACTTCACATTTTGTAGCATTTGACTAATCAGTGAGAGGTGAACATTTCACAGCTCTTTTGCAAATCACTTGAACCTGTCGAGTTTGTCTCCTTTGTGATAACTTCTTTCAAGGATAAAGAATATTCCTTCCAAGATGAGATGACCTCAGTTGTGCATTTTGTTTTTCTGTGCAGGATATCTTTACGCTGTTGGTGGTTATGACGGAGCATCAAGACACTGCCTTAGTTCAGTTGAGAGGTTTGATCCAGCAGATGGGAAATGGAAGCCAGTGGCGGAAATGACTACCAGAAGAAGTGGTGCAGGTACAGGTTGACTCAATCCTTTCCACAGCTTATCAATTTAGCTTTATTAAACACTGCTGAATTGGTTTTTGGTTGATTTAGGCAAGCAAGTAACCTATGCAGTCAAGTTGGCATGTGTATGTATGCGTGTATGTGACACCCTTAGCTTGTAAACAGGATGTTTCAAGATAGGTAACATCTGCAGTTCTCATATTTGGCATATGGCTCCCCTATAATTAGTACAAAAACCCTATTGTTTTGGGCCGATGTCAACGGTCATTTGGGGTCAGCAGAGGGCAAAATGTTCAAATCTCAAAAATGCTGTTTCTCCAGAACCTGAACTTTTAAAGTTCACTAGGGGTCAAACTTGAAATCCTTGTAAACATGATATCTCCTGATGGGAAACATGATTGGCTCACATATTTTGCATGTGGCTTCCCTGTAATGAGTAAAAGAACCGTATTGTTTTTGGTGGAGGTCACAGATCATAAAGGGTCACACTCTGTAAAGCCCTACAAACCCAAACCTTGTAAATACAATATCCCAAGATGGGTGACATTACATAGCTAATATTTGGTATGGGTTTTTCTAGTATCGAGCTCAAGAAACCTATTCTTATGCTGCATATGTAATGTATTTAACAGCAAATAACCGCTGGGTGGGGTTTTCTTCTGGCTATACATTCGCAAACAGAAGTGAAAATTGTTCACTGTAATCTCACACTAGTAGACCAATAGCAAGTGTCCATTGAACTCTGTATTCAGTATTACTGGCCTGGTTATGTTCTTAAAGAGCACACAGTAAGTTTCCTTTTCCCAAAGGTGGTGGTTTGACAGATTATTGATGCCATTCATGACTGGCTTTCACAGTTTGACAGCATTAAATATTGTCACTACTCACTAAATGTCCTGATTTGGCTATGAAATGTGTTTATCAATGACTTATCTCTTGTTCCTCCTAAGGTGTTGGGGTAGTAGATGGTCTCCTATATGCTGTCGGGGGTCATGATGGACCTATGGTTAGAAAGAGTGTTGAAGTCTACAATCCAGAAACAGACAGGTGGACAGACAGAGCAGAAATGACAACGTGCAGAAGAAATGCAGGTAAGATATTCATCATTCATGCCACACTTCATGTAGTCCTGTGAGATCATTGTTTGCTATACCTTCTACACACAAGTGCAGTAATACCCATAGACTAAATGTAAGGTTGGTGAGAATGCCTTATCATATGCTGTGTTTAATCTGAAGCTGTTAAAGTCAATAAGCTTATGTAACAATGTTAAGTTCACTACACTTCTCGATAGTGTTTATAATTGGTTTTGCTGCCTCAACCTGACAGGTTCATGTACTTTGATATTCTCATAGAATGTCATATGATTGTGTTAGACTTTGAACTGTTTTTCTTGTAAGTACAACCAGGTACCAGACTGTTTAGAGTTAATTCATGTTGAATGTGGTTTCTTTCCTACAGGTGTTGCATCAGTGAATGGTTTATTATATGTAGTTGGGGGAGATGACGGCACTGCCAATCTGGCGTCTGTCGAGTACTATAATCCACGAAACAATGAATGGAAACGACTGACAACGTCCATGACCACCGGTAGGAGCTACTCTGGAATAGCAGTCATTGATAAAATTAAAGTTTGGTTGACAGGAAAGGAGGACACAGCTGCCTCTGCTGCGGTCTCAAGAGGAGGAACACCTCTGCTGTGAAGGAAGAACTTATAGACTAAGATGTGATTATGCAAGCTAATGCCAATAGAGCAGAGTTAGAAAAGCTTTAAACAGAGTGTTATAAATACAGAGCAAATCTTATGTAAATGTTTGCCATCTAGGTTATGGATAGAGTTATGGAGAGAATGTGGAATGTATGAAGATATAGATTTGAATTCAATGTTAAGAAAAGAACAGTTATTGGGATTGCCTGGCCCCTTGTAGCTGATCTATGATGGTTCACTGACCTGCAACAGGATGTGATTTGGTTGAGGGAAATTTAACCATGGTTACTTCTGATGGATCTAACCATGGTTACTAACTTGCTGCTGATGGTGTGAGGTTGAGCTTCATTCAAAGAGAACTTGCTGGGCAGTTCCCAAAGCAGTGTGTTGAATGTGAATGTGTAGACTGGAACCAATGTGTGTGTATCTTAAGTCTGTCTGTAACAAATTTAAAAATCATCAAATCTTTGTTATTGTGATTTGTGTCAATTTCATAACCAGATCAGAATTTTTCAGGTTGCATGGCCTTTAGTCAGACAGTCAAATAGTACAACAATTCATTGGCTGCAGCAGTTTATGATTTCTGCTGATAAATAAGTAATAATAATATGTGAGTGTTGAATATAGGTTTACTTGCTATGTCAAAGGTCATGTAACTTATCCTACTAGTACATGAATGGAGATATGGTTTAGGTTGTTATGAGTAACATAATGGGCTTTAAAAATGGCTTAGGTTGTTATGAGTAACATAATGGGCTTTAAAAATGGCTTAGGTTGTTATGAGTATCAAAATGGGCCGTTCAAAAGGCTTAGGTTGATATGAGCAACATAATGGGCCGTTCAAATTAGTTAGGTTATTATGAGGAACATAATGGGCCGTTCAAATTGGTTAGGTTGTTGTGAGTAGCAAGGTGGACTGTTCAATACTTTAACATCTGGTTCCTTTGTATTATATACAAATATATGTGATATACCATCACAATCAGCCTAATGTTTAAATAAGGTCAAGATGGTTCTGGATGGTACAAAATTATCAAGTTATAAGGAATATTCATTAACATAACGCTATCTCTATGTTATACCAAATTTTGTTTTATTTCACCAAACTTTTTATTTTTGTTGTAAAAATGGAGACGCATTTGAATCAGTTTTATGAATCTTTTAACCATGAGAGCTTTGAAGATGAATGCAACAATCACAACATGATATAGAGGTGTTACTGTGAAGTTGTGTGGGTTCAGTGATCATTATTAATTTCAGCTGACAGGTTTGTCATTATTGCAATCATGCTGTGGCTTTATCCACAATAAGGGACAGCACCATGAAGATTGTCATGGAAGCTATGCATATGATTGAATCAGTAAACCAGAGTGTTAAACAGTTCTTTCTTATGCTAGAAATATCAAAGCTGGTCACCATAATACAAATTTTAACCTTCTTACACTGCCATTCTTGGATCAGTTTTAGTCGTTTTGACATTACCTAACATTTCCTCCCCCTCCCCCCCCCCACCCCCATAATGTCTGATGTCCCTGTGTATAATCAGGTGAACCTATGTCATCCTTCTCAAGATCTGGTGAGCATTTATGATATCCATCAAAATGTGGGAATGATTTGAGGAGTTAAGCCTGCACAAAAGTACAGTCATTAACATGGAGGAATTAAAGTCTGGAGGCAAAACACAGAGAAGGGTTCCTTGTTGGCCCACAGTTACTTGAAGTTATCAGTGTATTGGGTAGCATTATTATCAGTGATCAGTGGACACAGCTGTATGGATTTAACTGTAGCTAGAATGCAATGTGTACACTAAGACTTGGAAGTCCCTTCAAGTGCTCTTAAATTGTTTTTAATTTTATTGACACTATTGTAAAGAATGTGGTATATAGCAGTGAAACGTAAAAATATTTGTATTTAAGATTTTTTATCATTGCTTTGCATCACATAAGTATATGAAGCCTAGTGACAAAGAGTTTACATCGTAAAATCATAATTTAAATAAATTCAACATGTCTTTAGATTATGTAATAACAGTGCATGATATCTGTGCTGATCTGCCTCCCTGATGTTTTGTAGAAATAAAAAGTTCTCTTTTCACATGCCCTCTGCATGTAGGCATTTAAATTGCCTTGTGGTTTCTTTTGTGGTGAGAATGGTTACTAGGAACTGGACAAGTTTGTTGGGGATGGTGTTTAAATGGAAGTTCCACTAAGTAATTGTGAACAATGGACTGATTTATACCACCACTTCTTAGCATGAATCATATATGCCACAATACAGTAGATCATCGCTTTTAATATTTTATTTGGGTCACATCAAAAATGCAATGTACCCATGGTTAACTTTAATACCTTCCTAGCAGTGGTAGTTAAATAAATCTGTTGAATTCTTTATGAAGTACTCTTGATGTTAAATCTATTTTTCATTAAATAATTAACAGACTAGCCACTGCAAACAGTTATGATGGTTTGATCAGAGGAAGCAGTTGGGAGGGGATTTTTGCTCACCTTCAAACTTTGTGTGGTTGCTGGTGGTTACAACAAAGTGCTGTTAGGAAAGTAAAACTCACATTCCTAAAATTCAATAAAACTCTAAAACAATGCACTACATGATATGTTAATGACCATGTATAAGAATGAGCCTTTAGCATGCCAGTTGGGTGGGGGAGGGGGGGAGTTTGCTCCAAGATGGTGCCGCAGTGTTCCGATACTTTTGGTGCATGTTTAAGTTCATGACTACATACTCCAATATTTTTATGAGAGCTTGGCATTTCATGTTATCTTTTGACCACAAAATACTCTAGTCACTGCATCAAAGAAATAACAAACATTAGTCTTTTTCAGTGTAGTTTGTGATAGTTGTAAATAGCTTGACATTTGACAGAAACAGCAACTAGTGATAAGAAAATAGACATTAATGAACAATCAAAGTGATAGGTACAAGTGTCGGGCCCTGTATTCTTCAAGTTCCTCTTCAAACAAGCAGCGTAAAAAAACCAAAATTCTTCAGTGAATCATGTTGACAAAAGGACTTAATTAATTGGCAATACCTTCTTTATCTTACAAACTGGTGAATCATCAAAGCAATGAAATGAAGCCATCAACATTAGATTAACCTTACGTGACAAAATTACACCTAACACATTGCAAGATGCTGTTTCCTAATGAAATGAACTCATAACCACAACTCATAACCATGGTAGCAATGTGTCATTGCCTGTAACTGATGTGATATTATTTCACAACAAGATCTTGTTCGGAATCAAATCACAAGTTCATTAACTGATCCAAACTACACTTTCAGGGCTTCCAAGCCAAGACGGCTTTATGTGAGATTTACACAGAAAATTGAAATAACTGAACGGTTAACATACCTGCTCTATTCGATATTAGATTTACATAGAGATCCAATTGCTAACAGTCACTGAAGTCACTTCTGAATTGAGAAACCTTGAATATATCTACCCAGTGGTGTGCTTTTTATCACTCAACAATGCATCTCTCCATATGTGAAAAGCTAATTACCACTAAAGACTTAAGCTGAATAAAATAAGTATAACAATACAAAGACTTCTTGGATACTGATACATCATTTTGAAGGATGAAACTAGTCTGCTAATATTTATGTAAAGAATAACATTGTTGATAATACATCATTTGATAACCATTCAACATTTTACCATAATGTAATGTTGATAACATTTCATGACCAGAGGTATTAAAACTTGCTCCAGATATGACATTATTCCCATGAAATTAACTTTGGCACATTTTACAGATACAAGTATTAGTTACTTCACCAAGGATCGTTATTGTTAAAGGACCGAATTTTTTTACCAGGAGCCAATTTTTAATCAATGCTGTTGAATCCATTTCCATGATATTGCTGTCCCTGACTAATTCATTTCTGTTAGGATCCTCAAAATATCCCTAATGAAGGAAATATTGGTTTGGGGAACTTCACAGCTTTCATAGTAAATCTGATGTTAAAGCAGCCAGGGTAGTACAAGTCTATTTGTGCAAAAACATCCAATAAAATATATTGTTTTGGTGTTCAGGATGATGTAACAGAGATAACATGCAGATCAGGCTCTTTATGAGAACATAGAAATTTCAAATGGTCACAAATATTCATGCATCCTGATTGAAACAGCAACAAAGGGAATCTCCCTTGAAGTCCCACTTCATTTTGTTTTGTTTTGTGTGTTTAACTGGTGACTGCTCATTAGTAAAAGTGAGATTCTTATTCTGATCTTGTAAGAGGACAATTTACAATTTTTTGATGAATTATTAATCATAGAATTAATGATGTCACTGGTCACTGCTGTATGAAAATCAACCAAACACTTGAAATGAATTATACAACATCTTTGCTTACTTTTATACAAATGGGAGACATTCAACATTTGCCAGTACTTAAGCATAACCATGGGCTGCCCCCCCCCCCTCGTCCCCTCTCAAACAGTCATATTAAACTACAAAACAATTTTTAAAAATCAGTGAATACAATTGAGAATGGCCAACAGTGAAAGGTTCAATGCTTTCTCCAAGAGACAAGGATTAAAAGCTCTTCATTTAATAACAGAGAGTAATAAAGCATAAAGGTTTAGTACTGAAACTGTCTACATATACCACTTTAGAGACATCTTCATGTTACCCTCTCACAGACAGACACATTCACAATTACCATTTCACAGAAGGATCTACACTACAGAGTAACCATCACAAGTATATCTGTAGGTTTGCTAAATTGCTACATGTGATGGAAAAAAGAACATTTGTCACTTGAGAAGTATCTGAGTAAACAAAACAAAGCTAGTTTGGTGGTGTACAACTTAGTGTGACAAAATGTCATGCGAATCTTCAATGCAACCTTAAACACATACTTAGAAAAAGTGGACATCAATATTTGCATCAGGACTTTTGAACACTCGATTACAGGGACAGGTGGTAAATAATGTGTCTAAACATTTATTGTTGAACAATTTATCCAATTTTAAGAAATGTCTAAAGTAGAATAATAATTTTACAAATTTCTGACCCAAAGAAACAATACTCAAATCATAATTAAGATGTGGTAACTTCTGAACACTCTCCATGTGAGTAATCTGTTTCTATGTACACCATACCAGCAGGGAGCTGAGAAACATTAAGAGACCCAATTTAATATCTTAGTCATCTTATCCAAAAGACAAACAGCCTAAGCCACCAACAGTCTCTATAGGGGATATTCCCACCACCGGGTGTTTAAGTAATTAAACTTTGTAGTGTGTTCGATCATACACAAGGTTAAACAGCTTATAATTCCAAACCTCACCAGAGCTGACACTTCAAGTCAGATATATGTATGTTTGGCATTCAACTATAGTTCAGCTATGATACCACAAGAGACAAATTGTACTCCAGAACTTGAAAGTACTCGTCGCATACTCAATATTAGTACTCACTTGGCACTTGGACTTAATATAATTATACTCAATTTGAATACTGAGTTTCAGGTTATTTCATAACTTGAATCAGACTTTATCCAGCCTGTAGCTTACAATATGGTTAAGATTCTATCTGACAAGGGCAAGGGAAAGAATAAATTTTGTTACTTTTTTTTTTCCTTTTTTCTTCTATTGAAATTGAAATTTACAAAATTGGCAGACATGCTGTTTGCCAACATCAAATCTAAAACAAATCACAAAATAAATTGCAACACCAAGAACCATCATCTCTAACGGTGAGAGTCTCATTGGGCAGCCTTCCATCCCCACTCTTACAACCCAACCCCATTCCTCTACACCCATTCACATAGTCATTCGGTGAAGCACCCTTGACCCCTCATCCATCCCACCCTTACAACCCAACCCCATTCCTCTACACCCATTCACATAGTCATTCGGTGAAGCACCCTTGACCCCTCATTACCTCATATAGTAGTTAGCAAGGAAGATGTCACGTTACTCCTAAGTATAAAGGTAACTTATTTTACAATGTTTACTCCCAATCCAAGCTACAACAGTCATTAACTGATGATGTTACACAGACTGTTACGAGTTGTTGAAGACAACTAGCCCCGTCCATTGCTGCTATGGTGGATCAAAGAAGAACCAGTTTATTTACAATGATCCACTGGTTGACCTCTTGCCTTGACACCTATCATCCTAATCATATGGGACACCCAATATTATTGTCTGCTTATCTTATCCTAAGAATAAACTCAAGAGTAAGGGATTCCCATTTAGGAAATTTAACAATTAAATTAACAGATAACAGACTCAATTACAAGTTGTCTATGGGGAAGGACAGACAGCTACTTGAAGGATGAATAAACTTCTGGATAGGTCAGCCTTGCTGCTAGTTTGTAATATGAGACTATATATTTAAGCTTTAACTTCAAGTGCATGCAAACTAGCAGCCACATTAATGACAATGCTGTAAAGGCAGCTAGTACCAACACCTAGAAGTCTCAATCTTAATACACTAAATAAATGTAAACATTTCTAGGAGTAGTGATGGCAAATGTAAGGATCATATGAATGCATTGCTACCCTACTAATGAGAAGGAAAAGTAGATGGGAAAAAGAATGTTTTCATTTCCACAAAGAAATTTAAAAGTGTAAAATGCCTTTAGTTTGATACATTAATGCTTTTGGGATAAGGATACCTTCTTTTCAATAAACTGAAGCAGCTGCAAAGGGACAGGTCAGGACATTAAATAAACACAACTTCTGTTGTAACAAAGTATTTAAAGGGATGTTATAGACTTCAGTCTCGTCTATAGGGTTGGCTGATGTACAATACATGCTTCTATAGCGTTTCTGGTAACCACATAATGTACAACATCTCAGACTGCTGAACTTTCTCTTTCAATTTTCAAACTCAATACAAAGTGTCTAGAGGTAAACTACGTCATTGTTCAATGAGAATGATACTTTCAAATCCTCAGTGAAGGTACAAGACAGAGAGAATGCAGCGAGGGAGCTGTACATAATTCATACATGGTCTGAGCTACATAGCTACCAGACCAACAGTGTGTGTGATTGGTACATTATTTATACATGGTCTGAGCTACATAGCTACATAGCTACCAGACCAACAGTGTGTGTGATTGGTACATTATTCATACATGGTCTGAGCTACATAGCTACCAGACCAACAGTGTGTGATTGGTACATTATTCATACATGGTCTGAGCTACATAGCTACGTAGCTACATAGCTACCAGACAAACAGTGTGTGTCATCGGTACATTATTCATACATGGTCTGAGCTACATAGCTACCAGATGGTCTGAGCTACATAGCTACCAGACCAACAGTGTGTGTGATTGGTACCCCTGCCCTTTGGATTATTTCAGATAGAAACAAAACTGACTTGGCATTGTAACCAGCACCCCGGCATGGGAAAGTTTGACAACCTCTAAATATCTTAACAATTTGTATGGATACATTGCAAACATTGGTAGTGATGTCCCCATATGAAAATGTGTATATTGCCCAACCCTACCGAAGCATGACACTTCAACATCCCTTAACTACATCTGTCTATAGAACAAATAACACACACCAATGGCTGCTATCCTCTCACATACAGTACTATATAAAATACTACTTATTACCAAACAGGAGAAGAACAAATTGGATAATTTCAAACGTCATTATTTTCCTTCCAATGTACTCCAAACCATGACATAACTGACTGTTGTCACAGGACAATATACAACATTTGTACTGTTCACATGTTTCATCTTGATGTTATTTACAACTATGATAAACACAATAGATACCAGGGTATTGTTCTTGGGGGGTTTTGGGTTGGTTTTTTTTTGTCTTTTTTTTGTTTGGGATATTTGTTTGTTCCTCCAAGCAGACTATATCAGTTCTGTAAGAATCAGTTTTGAAAGGGAAAACCCTTTACATAATCACACATACTCCGGAGAGTCTTCATTAGTATGGAAGAAATGAGATTACTACCAGGCCCAAGAATAACAAGACTTAGTAGAGGGTGCCCTACATTCAGGATGATGAGAAACAAAGGACAGGAAAAAATTAAGGATCACATTAATGTTCATGAGGTCACATTGCATACTTCCGTGTCCATTCTTTTGCCAGATTATCATATTTAATTTTGTCGGTCTTGTAAGTGCGAGCAATGTCTGGTACCAAGGGGTCGTCTGGATTGGGGTCAGTCAGCAGTGAACAAATAGAGAGTAAAACTGCAGAAAAAAAGAGAAAATTACAATGTATCACAAGACATTGAAACATATCTAGAGCTAGCAGTAACAATTTCAAAGTAGCATTACCTCCACCTTCCTACCTCCCTGCCCCCTCCCCCTCTCTTCCACCAAGAAATTAACTGAAATACAGAAAATATGATTTATGATATAGAGAACCCTCTAGGCACAATCAACATGTAATAGCCCCTATCCCCCCCCCCCCAGTTATATTGAGACAGGGTTAGTCATACATGATTGAAGGAGACTCTCATTTTGATACAGTTAGTAGGCAGAGATTGGAATGGTAGGCCAAGTGACTGGTCATTGTAGACATAGTAGCTTGAGTGTACTACAACTATATGGAGTTTAGGTTAGTCATAAGTGATTACTCACCTTTTGATACTGTAAGTGCTGGTGACCACTGTGATCTAAGGATATCTAGGCATATGCTACCATTGCTATTGATGTTGGGGTGATATATTTTGGTTGAAAATGATACCTGCAAATAAAAATATATAAGAAACCATGTAAGAAACTTAAGAAACATAATAAAGACTAGCTAACCTTACATGAAACTGGAGAATACTAAAGTATTAAATGAACAAGACAATAATTAAGAAACAGCAAGCAACTTGTGGTATAATATCTCTCAATAACACCCTAAGAGCTTCTTATGCACCAACAAAATTCATCATATACACAAACTTATGTACAGCAAGTTAAAGTTCCACCACAGGGCTTCTCTGTCTCCCCACTACAGCAGTACTCTATCTACCAAGCTACAGCAGTACTCTATCTACCAAGCTACAGCAGTACTCTATTTACCAAGCTACAGCAGTACCCTATCTACCAAGCTACAGCAGTACTCTATCTACCAAGCTACAGCAGTACTATATCTACCAAGCTACAGCAGTACTCGATCTATCAAGCTACAGCAGTACTCTATCTACCAAGCTACAGCAGTACTATATCTATCAAGCTACAGCAGCACTCTATCTACCAAGCTACAGCAGTACTCTATCTACCAAGCTACAGCAGTACTCTATCTACCAAGCTACAGCAGTACTCTATCTACCAAGCTACAGCAGTACTCTATCTACCAAGCTACAGCAGCACTCTATCTACCAAGCTACAGCAGTACTCTATCTATCAAGCTACAGCAGTACTCTATCTACCAAGATACAGCAGTACTCTATCTACCAAGCTACAGCAGCACCCTATCTACCAAGCTACAGCAGTACTCTATTTACCAAGCTACAGCAGTACTCTATCTACCAAGCTACAGCAGTACTCTATTTACCAAGCTACAGCAGTACTCTATCTATCAAGCTACAGCAGTACTCTATCTACCAAGCTACAGCAGCACCCTATCTACCAAGCTACAGCAGTACTATATCTACCAAGCTACAGCAGTACTATATCTACCAAGCTACAGCAGTACTCTATCTTCCAAGCTACAGCAGTACTATATCTACCAAGCTACAGCAGTACTCTATCTATCAAGCTACAGCAGTACTCTATCTACCAAGCTACAGCAGTACTCTATCTATCAAGCTACAGCAGTACTCTATCTACCAAGCTACAGCAGTACTCTATCTACCAAGCTACAGCAGCACTCTATCTACCAAGCTACAGCAGTACTCTATCTTCCAAGCTACAGCAGTACTCTATCTACCAAGCTACAGCAGCACTCTATCTACCAAGCTACAGCAGTACTCTATCAACCAAGCTACAGCAGCACTCTATCTACCAAGCTACAGCAGTACTCTATCTTCCAAGCTACAGCAGTACTCTATCTACCAAGCTGCAGCAGCACTCTATCTACCAAGCTACAGCAGTACTCTATCTACCAAGCTACAGCAGTACTTTATCTACCAAGCTACATCAGTACTCTATCTACCAAGCTACAGCAGCACTCTATCTACCAAGCTGCAGCAGCACTCTTTCTACCAAGCTACAGCAGCACTCTATCTACCAAGCTACAGCAGTACTCTATCTATCAAGCTACAGCAGTACTCTATCTACCAAGCTACAGCAGTACTCTATCTACCAAGCTACAGCAGTACTCTATCTTCCAAGCTACAGCAGTACTCTATCTACCAAGCTACAGCAGTACTCTATCTACCAAGCTACAGCAGTACTCTATCTACCAAGCTACAGCAGCACTCTATCTACCAAGCTACAGCAGTACTCTATC
>JAIPMN010000263.1:0-46137 GCA_020650975.1 Apostichopus californicus | reverse complement strand
TAAGCGCACCCCCTTCCCCCCGTTCAATGTTGTAGCCAAAAGCGCTCAGAAACTGCAACATTGATACGGGGAGTGGGGTGTCCCATCTATTTTTGTCGACGATTGTAGGTTCAAAAAATATGAATGCATCTATTTAGAATGTGGACAAAGCGTTCATTGCTATCCAATTAGTTCCAGTGTTCCAGTGTTAACAAACTGCACTACTTTAAATAAATATTATAAATAGAACACATGTTCTATGTGAGCTCTGAATACAGCTTGCTAATATATACTGTTGACTGAATCTCGCACGCACTGGGTAATAAATTCAGGCCAATTTGATCCCCTAAAGACTATCTACTGCAGTTTGGTGTCCCCCCCCCCCCACAGTAAACCCGAGTTTGCCAGTATCTTTCATTATTTCTTTATTTCTTCGACTGCAGGCCTACTTAAAATCAATTTCTTTTCCAGTTGCCCATGGTTGCCATGGTAACCAAGCGCTGTCTGCATTTTCCAGAGTACATACATACATACTGTATATAAGTCTATATAGGGAGAGCTCTATGTTGTACAGTTGTTGGACTACATGCTTTAATTACAATGAAGCCCGACATAGCTCTCAATCAAAGTTGATTTGCGTCTTCAATCAATTACCGAGGTAGTAGTCTGCAGCCTATGAAAGAGAACCAACATTCTCAGCACAGTCAATGTAAGCAAAGAATTGCATTCATCCATCCATCGCTACTGGAAGTTAAAGCAGCCAGCTCTACATGCAAACATAGGTAGCATATCTTCTCACGTGCTATAAAATACAGTTGAAAGCAAAATGGTATTTTGGGGGGTTGGAGGGAGTTGGCATTAATTATGTCATTTTCCAGTGTTTAAGTACAAATGGAGCATCTCACATGTATGCAATTAGTCAGATGTAAGTCAACTTTATTTTCAAACTTTGTGTCCCTGGGGGTAAATTAATTATCTTGCCTAAAAAATCTGATTGGAATTTACATGTATGTATGCTGAAATTTTGGGTCAATCTATTGACCTATAACCTCATATTCAAATTTGAGCAGTTGTTTATCCATGCATATATTGATGGTTTCATTCTACTTTATAGAGATGTTAGTGTTTGGGCTGCTTTGAATTTTATTGTTGGCTAGCTACTTAGTTGTTGGGAGGGGGAGGGATTAGGACTAGAGGGGGGGGGGGTTGTGATGCTACCAGTTTCTGAATTAGCTCCAAAATGATGCTGAGCTGAGCTGGTGGAGCAAAGGACACATAATTCCTAAGGTTACTGGTTTAAATTTTGTTCTGTACACTTTCTTACTTTAACTCTATTAAACTTTGGCAGCATTTTCTCTCTTTTGTTTGGTAGCTAAATTTCTATCGTTCCTGTATTTTCATCAGATAAGTGGATACACTGTAGGAATAACATACCAGCAACCTGCCCATTGGTTTTGGCAAAGTGTCTTCCTACGTACCACAGTAGTACACCGTTTCAACTCTGTAAAATGTATGAAAACCTTACAATAGATTTTTTTAATGGGAATAACGAATATTCATTTCATACAGTAATAAATCCAGGTCTTTAATCTGTGTCAAATGATCCTGTCAAGCCGTGAATTCTAGTTGATCTCCCGAGACACTAATTCAGCGGTGCAGTTCATCACGAAACTCTCTGTAGCTACTGTACAATGTGGCCTTAGACCTGCGCATAGCGCTGCTTTGAACTATGGTTCACACACATTAATTATTGATCCTACCTGTTTAAAACCATTTTACACAGCCCAATCATTCACTTTTATGCCAATAATTCTGTACCACATTTCTGAGGTTATGATATTTATTTCATGAATATTCGCATTATGAATTTGTTTCCAACCAATGACAATCATGAATTGGTTTAAATATAAATACACTCTTTCTTATTGCATTTTCAACTTGACATTCAGTTTATCCTTGTTTCTCTTTCTCTTCTTCTAAACCAGGAGCGTGCCTTTGAGAATAGCCAACGGTACAAAGAAGGAAAATACATCATAGAACTAGCCCACATGACCAAGGACAATGGTTGGGAATGTGATTAGGGGGGAACTATGCAGGGGATAACGGCCCGCCCTCTACATCTAAACTTTGACCTTGAAATGTGGCCGAGACAGAGAGGAGAGGACAACAAGTTGTTTATTTTTAGACAGGAGAACAAGAGGAGGAGGAGGGGGTTAGCTGGAGTTTTAATCATCTTAATAGAATTCGTTTGTTAATTAAGCTTAAAAGGAGGAATAAAAAGACCTTTTTTTTTATGTCTGAAAATGAATGTTCAGTGGATGGAATTTTCTTGCTGTGGATGTAAAGAGGAGGAGGAGGAGGAGAGGGGAAGAAAAAAATAGGAGAAAACCCCATTTTGAAAGAGAGATAGAAAGAAAAAAGATTGAAAGATTGAAAGAAAGAAAGAGAAAAATAGGAGAACGGACAAGTGCAATAAGTTCAGGAAAAGAAACACAAATAAAGAAGAATCCTGCATCATTTCAAACGGATACGTGGGTTTTCTGTAATTTGCAAGGAATTATCGCAAAGTGCAAGTGAGACAAGGAAAACGACGGCGTCGTCATCGTGTGACGCAAACATTTTCAGGAACGCAACCGATGGACAGTTGGTGTAAAAAAGCAACATTTTCAGGAACGCAACCGATGGACAGTTGGTGAAAAAAAGCAACATTTTCAGGAACGCAACCGATGGACAACTGGTGAAAAGAGCCGGAAGTTAAGAGCCTCGGAAACGAGGAGAAATATATGCGATTGTGGTCTGTGGAGTGAGTGGGCCTAATTAATCAGTGCTTAGTACTAAGAGTTTCATATATGTGTGTGCGTGTACGTGTGTGTACATGTTTTCTTTTCTTATTATCGTGATGGTGATGCATGTATCTTTCGAAAAAAAAATGACATCATCTGCTCTGACAACATCTAGAATCTTGTGGTTTTTAGCGAGGATACTGATCTGATCATTCAAGACGACCTTTGGCTATTTCTTTGCCAGCCACATCAATATTTGTGAGTCGTCAAAGTTCTTCCCCATCAATCTAGCTGATTACATTTCTACCGTAAATTGTTTTGTGATCATATTTCAACTGTCTCATACTTTCATATCCATGTGGTTGTTGTTGTTTTGTTATTTTGGTTTGCTTTTGAATGTCCGAGTGTTTGTTTAGTACTTAAGTAGACAAGGGGAAATATTCTCTCTGCTGGCAGTAATGCCCGGCTCGGCTGAGGTAGGCATGTACTCAAGTTTAACCTTATGAGAATGCAGGAGCTGTTTCTCTGTTAAATGCTAGATTTTTAATGGGTGCCACAGCTCTGAACATACGGAAAAATACAGAAGCAGCGCAGTGTATAAAAGGATACCTACACAGATGGTGCAAAAAAAAGTTGTAAACAAAATTTTACTTCTTTCAAATGTTTTGTTGGTTGCTCGATACCACGGCAAAAGAAAATCGTTGCTAGTGTGGCTTGCTTGCTTGCATTTCTAATTCAGTGTTAAGGATGTGCAGCTGAAGTTATAGCATTTTTCAGCATTTTGGCATTATGGAGATTCTGGTCAGGTCAAATTACCTGCTTTGGAATTGATATGTAATGGAATATGTATTAACAGAGTTTGCAGATCCCAATTTACGATTTGCATTTTATATTGATACAATTAGAATACAAGTTGCACTTGTTGCACAACATGGTGGCAATGCAATTAATAGGGGAAACCATTTTAACAACATGGGTGAATGTTATCAATGTTGTTTGGCTTTATTGCCTGCCTTTGAATTGAGCTCAATTTGTTTTATATCTGTTCAATCGTTAGGGAACATTCAGATGTAATTCAAGTTAAATAATATTGAATTTAATGGAAAGGACCAGAAGCAAAGAGCTAAATTAAGATAAAAAAAAATGCTTGTGGGTTTGTGACTTGTCCAGGTTCCAAGCAAATATAGTGGGAAAAATATAGAATTCAATATGAGCATCAAGATAATAATAAAAATGATTTTTTTTTGTTTTTTGTTAATGCTGCCTCTCAGATGTTTAGCAGATGTTAAAGGTCAAAAACGGTCACCTTATATAGACTTAACTAGTACGATTTGGTTTTGTCTTTGAATTTGAATTCAAAACTTATTTGCTATTTGCCACCGTTTATTATTTGTCAGACATTGTTCGGTTGTTCATAAAGATTTCATCACCCTGTGAAACCTGTCTGAAGTGAAACATGTTTCAAGATACAGTGTGTAAGAGACTCTACTGCTACTATAAATTGTGGTGGATAATATCAAAACCCCCCGTGATTTTTTTCAGAATTTTCAGAATTACAGTCTTTTGGATAAAACTTGCTTGAGAAGTTACGGTGAAACATTCTACAAAGATGAGAATGAGATTCATATATATATATTCACAGATATCTACGTTTATTTATCAATAAAGAAATGGCTGTTCATGTTTAAAAGATGCTGGTTATCTTTATGTTTTTAAAAGAAAAAAAAAACATTTTTAAAATAAAAAACATTCAGCACCATATGAGTCGGCTTTTGGAAAGAAAAGACAACGACTTGTTTTCGTCAAAGAATTTTCTTTACTGTATTTCGTTCCGTGGGGTGTTGCTCGTGAAATAATTTATTTTTGCTCTATTCTCTTTGTTGGGGGAGGGGGAGGTGGGGGGGTGGTTGGGATGGGGTCAAGAGAACACTTGTTTGTCCTTTGTTTATATTGTTGTGCGTGTGTGTGTGTGTGAGTTCATTTGTTAATAAGTTAGTTCATGTAAATAGTGCAGAGTGCTTATGTCTTTTGTTTCTAATTTATTTCAAGAGAATTTCTTGTCTCAAATTTATAGTCATTTTAGTATTAAATATTTTCTTCTTCATGATTTTAGGTCTATCTTTCCTTTATTTCTTTTTTTGGGAAGGAGAAGGGGCTTCTTTTCTAATTTTTCACTCTGGTTTATTCAATCTGGCATTGCAAACAGACTGCTATATTTACACTGTGCGTACTAAACAAAGTTCTATTTTCAAAGATGGGTCGATGCGACCCAACGTCTGTGTGCATCTTTCAAATTCTGAAAGTTGTGTTTAATTATGGTGTGGTAGTGAAAGGAATACTATTCAAGACTTTACAATAGAAACATAATTTAGAGACAAAGATAAAAAAGGAGAAACGTCAGTGTAGTGTGACATTTATAAATCTCTCGGTTTGAAATGTCCCCTCGTCATCCTCATGCATCTTGACAAACCATAATTAGTAATGGCGTAGTTATTAATTACAGTAGTTCATGAAACTAAATATACTTTTTTGATTTGTTTATTTAATGCAAAGAGTAGTAGTCCTGGAAAGTGGTAGTTTACCAGAAATAGAGACTAAAGATTGAAATTTTTGCAACAAAAAGCATTTTAAAATGATTTGACGAACCTTACTGGAAGTTTTCAATTAAATACTTGCAAAATGAAGGGAAAAATAAAAATGCCAGAAAAAAAGTTGGATAGTAGAACTCTTGACAATGGTACCTCGATGTTTGAGGATAAGTAAGGGGGGGGGGGGTCACCGTGAAATATGCTTTTTTTGGAAACTTTGAGAGCAATTATTTGTAAAATGGCAAGAAATACAGACGAAGATAGAAGATGATAAATGAAGGATTTCTTGTTGTTGTAATATCTTGTGCATCAGATTAATTATTCCCCCTAAAAAATGTTTTGGTTCATTCTCACATTTCAAACTCCATATTTGCAACTAGTTTCAAAATATGGGGGGGGGGGAGATGTATTTATTTTTCTTAAAATATTTTCCTGTTATCTTTTTAATAAAGAAAACAAAAAAATCTTAATTCAAATAATATTACCAGGCTACCTTTCATCCAGGTACAGGTTTAGCACTTTGTGTTAAAACGGGTGATTATTATAAGTAGAGGGCATTAATTAAAGAGGGCGCTGTATATTATAACAGAGGGCGCTGTATATTAGCAAAGAGGGCACTGTATTTGAGAGTAGAGGGCAGTATAATGAACTGAAATAAAGTTGTCAGTCATACCATGGAATAAAACAATATAAATGGGAGGTTGGGGGAGGTGAGATGATGTCGCTTTGAGAAGTTGCTTGCTAACTTTTGAACAGTTAGACTTATAAGCACGGGGTAGTGGGATGATGGGGCAGACAGTGGGGTGGGGGGGGGGGTGATGTGGTAGTAAAGAACTTATCAATGGCAAACAGGGGGAAAGAAGAAGGAGAAGATAACAAAGGTCTGATTATGATGATTGTTCTCCAAAAATAAAGAAGATATTGTATAATTAAATGAGATCTGCTATCTGTGATATTTGTTTTGAAAATTCATGTTTATTCATTATTTGTTTTGAAAATTCATGTTTATTCATCATACATATATGAATGAATACCTTACACATTAACAACAGCCGTTGTCGGCTTTGTGGTACTACATGGTGATTTTAGTTTGGTTTGCCTCATTGTAAAGCCTGCTACGTTGATTATGGCACTTGTCTGGACTAGCATTACGTTTGCTTTAAATGTGCTAGAAAAATTCAAGATCTTTGTGCTTTTTAAGGTTAATACTTTTTGGGAGCTTTCCAAAAAATTGTTAGCATGCCTTAAAAAGTGCATGTAAAAATAATACACAAGTTTTCGATATATTTAAATTTTCCTATTTTGGCATGCCCTAAAAATATGTGGGTATCAAGAGTAACACAAGGTTTTGCAAATATATACCCAATGGAGCTGACCGTATCACGCCTGATTTCGTTGCCGGTACAAATACCGACAGTGAAAATAATCTTTCCTTCTGTTTTAAGAACAGTGACCCCAATTGTTTTGTGTTTACCAAATCATTGACTTCTAAGGTCATCTTTATAATTAGCAACAAATTTGACACAGACTACACACAAAGAAAGTGACAGGCAAAAATTGACCTCCAAAGTACATTTTTGTTTTCTGGTGCTTTGTACCTTCCAAATTTATTCACAGATATTGAATGGGGTCAATTTTCATCTCCTAATTAGTCAAAAAAAGAGAAAAAAATGCTTTGAAATTGGAAGTGTGATGTCTGAAAGGGGTCTGCAAGATTAACTTTTTTGACCAGTTTTTGATTGTTTTGGGCTAATTACAGTACAATGCTGAATACCCCTTTAAAGACATTTTCTGAATACTTGAGTGAGCATCTTTGTAGAAAGTTCAGGGTAGCCATCCTTTCAAAAGTCACTTGAGAAAGGTATGTGTATTACTTCAATCTGTCTGCAAGGTCAGTTACTTAAAAAGTTCAAGGGTTGCAATTGGCCAAGGATTTTCTCACTTTGTATTGTTGTTTTGTTTTGTTGACAGACCATTAAACTGTTAAAAACAAACCTTTTTAAATGGATTCATTCAAAATTATTTGACTTGTGGAGGTGATCATTTGACCAAAACTGTTGTCAAATGAGTTTGTTTCTGCTTATTCAGGACCGAAAAACCTTGCAAATTTTTCTTTTTATCAAAAGAAAGAAACAAATTCAGTAAAACGTACAAAACAATACACAGAGAGATTTTCAATATCAGACTTTTCTTGGCTTTCCTCAGTCTCAATCAAAATGATGATTGAGAAAAAGAAAGTTAACCTTAGGGTTCATTTGATTCAAGTCAGTTGCAAAAGACCTTGTGCTAAGTAGAAGCTTGCAGTTCAGTGTATGCACTCAACATTACAAGCATGACATTCCCAAACAATGTTAAAATGATAAAATATTATTGAATAATAACCAATGCAAAGTTGTGGTGAAAAATCCTTGGCATTGTTTTTCAACTTTTTGGAATACAACCAGGGAGAGGAGGGGGGGTGGTTGTAGTCCCCCAGGACAGGTTGGGGCAGAGGGCCCACTCTTAATAAACCAATTACATGAAAACTTGTGGCATTCAGTTGTTGGCACTAAGAGCAGTTACCTTCTATTGCCCCTGTGAAAGGTATACGGTGTTGGGAAATTTTTAATTTTTTTTTTTTAAATTTTTAAAAAGAAATTTCAGGGTTGTGGACACGGATGGGGAGGGGGAATAATTGAGGGGTGGAGGGGACAGCCAAAAAATGGGGAATGAAAATTGAGCACTGGCATGAATTAAAGAGATACACGTCTTTCTTTGAAAAACTATCGCCTGCATGGAGGTTTTTGTTCTGATCAACAGTAATGTCTCTGTGATAGGAAGAATGAAAGTAAATATCAGCCAAGGAGGCTGTTACATTCTTTCTTGTAAGTTTGATATATCATACTTTGTATCCAAAATGGGTTTTTTTTTGTTTTTTTTTCATAAAAGGAAAAAAAAATTGAAAGAAAAAATAAAATATGTCAAACAATCTGATATATTTCCAATCTAAATTTAACATATTACAATTCTGAATCAGTTCCATTTTGGAAATGAAAAAAAAAAAAGGGAAAAATAAGTCCTCTTTTTCTAGGATAACCTTTGAGAATGATGATGAGTAAGGATGAATAACGACTGTGAGCAATGTAAACAAGAAGTACCTCTCCTCTCGCCCCCGCACTCTCAAGGAAGGAGAGAAATTTCCACTCTTCTTCATCCCGTATTGATTGATGACAAACTGTTACTCAGCAGCAGGGCTGGTTACTGAGAGGATAGATGTTCTTGATCGTGTAACTCTAATTTATGTGGTGAAAACCAAAAATATGAAATTCTCAGAATTTGATAATATAAAGGTCCATTTCTGTGAAATTTTAATACCATAAATTTGACAGTGTATAGGTTATTCAGTTAACTATATTGCCATTAATTGCCACCCAACAATTGGCTAGATATTTCAGTGATTAATCTATCATCTATGGAAGGGGTATGTTAAATATTCAGAACTGAACTTTGATACCTAGATACACAGAAAAAATGGGGCGGGGGTAGGGGAGGAGGGGCTTGAATTAGGTGTGCTTATGTAAGTTCATCTTGGATAATATCATTTTGCAAGACACAATAGCATTTCAACTGTAGTCACATGGGGGGGGGGGGGAGAAATAGCCATCAAATGTACACGCAATTTGGTTTGGTACCATGGTAGCCAATGAACCAGTCTGTTATTTCTATGAGATTCATGGTGTCCAAAAGTATGCTAGAAAGTGCAGAAATGGTCGCAACTAAAATCAATATTTTTCTTCTTCTTGCAGTCCTCAGTTTTCATCAGCTTGTGCTATTGAATTGTTGATAAATTATTTAAACATCTTGTTATCTAAGATCCATTTGAAATGTAAATGAGTCTACCCATTTTAATTTTATTTTGCCCCGCCTGCATCTACCCCCTCACCCCACCCCCTATTTTTAGCTTAAGCTGGTAGTCCAGTACTTGTAAAATGATTTGGTGGATTGGGAGACAGATGTAGGTGGCAATTTTACCTATCAGTTTAATTTGATTAAGGTGCTATTAAATACAGATCATGGCTAAACTTGAGGGGGGGTGGGCGCTGTGATAGAACGGGAGTTGTCCAAGGGGGGGGGGGAGATAACTACTCGTTAGGGTTAAAGTTGGTTTACTGATGTAAACTCTGATTTACACAATTTTTAATATGACCATCAGGGAAATGAAAATTATACTCTGTCAAGATGTCGTGAGAGTTTCTGACTATAATAATAAAAATAGTTATATAAGAATAATATTTAACAAACAAAGAAACAAAAGCCTCTTTAGAGAGTAATTTAACACATTGTTATTGTTTTTTGGGGGTTTTCTTTTCTTTTGTTTGTTTCTTTCTTTCTATCAATAAATTTAAATATCTAGATAGTTGTGTGCAATTTGGTTTATTGATCTTCAGTGTGGTTTTTACTATGCCTTCGCGTATATAGTCCTAGAGTCGTCGGTGGTGTTGTTCGAAAAGACTAAAGTCAAGAAAACGAGGTCTGAAAAGAAAAATTATTCAAGAGTTAATAATGCAAAAAAAGTTAAATAATAAATTAATATATATATGGATATAATGAGTTCATTTGATTATGTTCTTGCCTGTAGTACTGTCCACAACATCACATTTTATCTTCACATTTAATAAAGAAATGTCAGAGAACTTTGCGTTGCGAGCACATTCATAGTAACATTAACCTCTGCTTTTCTCTCTAAATATTCTTTCTCAAAGTCAAACAAACTTTTCTTTCTTTGTTTTAATTGACACATCGTTACATCTGCGAATTATATTTGGAAAGAGAGAGGACAACAACAGCAAAAAATGTAAAAAAAAGTACAAAAAAAAAAAGAGATGATAAAATAAACAAAATTCTATTTTAGACGTTTGAAGGTATTTTGTTGAACATGCTCATTGTAAAGTTGCCATAGAAACGTGTACAGATCATTGGTTTCTTCATTTTCTTCAGTTTTGTGAGTTTTTATGTAAAAGACACTGTGATGATGGCTGGTGCCTTGATTCTAACAAGCCTCTCTCTGTCACAAAATATAAATCTCATGTCTCTTTGTCATTTCTGTCTCTAATTGTCTATTTTCCATTTCCCCTGCATTACCTTACCCCTGCCCCCAGTCCATGCAATCCTGCCATCCCCCCCCCATCATCTACTCTACACTCCACCCTCCAGCCCAGGGGAGTTTTGTTGGGCTCGGGGGGGGGGGGGATTATGGACTGGGCATAGGAAAGTATAGGATTAACAAAAGTGTTCTAATTTCCATAATATACTTAAGGAAGAATGATGAGTGTATCAAGGCCAATCCCCCCCCCCCCCCCTTTCGACAGGTAGATGACATGTAAACTCAGGAATATTTCCAACCCAGTCCCTCCCATTGCCCCCCACCCCCCCCCCACCCAGTGTCTCATAGTTCTAATATTGTTATCTCATTGACCGTTCCTCAATGATGTGAGAATTATTGAGAGAATCATCAAGAAAGCGAAATTTGGGTTTAACTGTTAGCCTCTGAGGTTTGTAATCCACAAGAGGTCATGTGAAGGGTACACTTAAATCATTCGTCACTATTGAACATCAGTCTTTGAGGTTCTTTTTCAGTTCTTTGACAATTTGATACAACATGTTTTATTTATGTATTTTACGCTTGCTTTTTATTTGGTTTTCTTTTCAAGGAAATTTGCAGTTGTTATTGTTTACGTCATTGTGTTTTGACCTTGTTTTCTCAGAGTTAACCGTGGAGATATGCGTGGCGCTATTTCGCTTTACAAAGCTGTCCGTGATAATATTTTGTTGTTGCACTATCCCACTGAAATGAATCGGGAATGTTTTGATAAAGTTCAGCATGTAGCCTTAACTTACGTGACCCTGACCGTGCGAAAAAGCTGGATTATGTATGGTCAGAAATACGACGTCCAGTGTGCGTAAGAACTTTAATAACGAACGACTCTAATGTAATTTTTTGTTTTGTCTATATATCGAACGGCTCGTTATGCTACGGAAATGTATTATTAGAGAGATCTGGATTGTATCAGACATTACGTAATACCATCGGTATAATGGTGCCACAATAGGGATACAATATTGACTTCAACAACACGTATAGTCCATTATACAACCTAATGTATACCGTAATGATCGGAAAGTTCAATAGGCCACCTACACAATCATGCGTCCGACTAATGATCTGGGTAAACAAAGGTGATATTATTGTCGGACATTTTTTATTCACTCGCACTCTGAGACTGGCCACAATTCAGGCAAAAAAGAAGAAGAAACGAACAGAAGAACATCATCATGGTTGTGTGATAATTTACTACACAATAGTATCATTAAAATATAGTATCATAAAATATAGTATCATAAAGAATAAAATCACAAAATAGTACCATAAAGAATAAAATCATAAAATAGTATCATAAAGAATAGTATCATAAAGAGTAGTATCATAAAGAATAGTATCATGAAGAATAGTATCATACAAAACAGTATCATCAAAATAGTATCATAAGAATAGTATCATAAAGAATAGTATCAATAAAGAATAAAATCATAAAATAGTATCATAAAGAATAGTATCATACAAAACAGTATCATAAAAATAGTATCATAAAGAATAGTATCATAAAGAATAGTATCATAAAATAGTGTCATAAAGAATAAATCATAAAATAATATCATAAATAATGGTATCATACAAAACAGTATCATAAATATAGTATCATAAAGAATAGTATCTTCAAAAATAGTATCATCAAAAGTAGTATCATAAAGAATAGTATCATAAAACATTCTTTAGACAATTGAGATTGTTAAGGTGGAATCGAGTTATTACCAATGAATTTCCTGCCTAGAGTTGAGTCAGTGGAATAAGTGATTTGAATCTTGATTGGATCGTAGTTACGTTTCCCGATAGTAGACAATAATCATACTTAATCAAATGAAACGATATTTTTTATTACCATGCAATTAATTACAGACCAGTTTTGCCGGGAAATAGAACCTTTATATTGTCGTCATGGTGACTACTTCTTGAACGCTTTATTACGTTTTTTTGGTTCTTTTAATTTTTGATAGATTTTTGTTTCACTTTAGCTATGATCCTAAAGTCTGCTGGAAAATATGCACGTTTGGTGATAAATTTACACATCAGACATGTCGATAACACTTGAGGCTGTTGTTTATCTTTGGTTGCTTAGTAACGACAGTGTGTAAGATGTGTAAATTTCGCGATTCATCTCACGATCGTAACCATGGATGTGTAGTAAGATTTTGCACTTTTCACGGCGAAAAATCGGACTAGAAGCGAACGACATTTATTACACGTTATGCACTTTTTCACAAAGCTTTCTGAATTAGTAAAAAAACGGTACTTCATTTGTTTCAAACGGGGGGTTTAAATTCATAAACACAATGAATTTTTCAAGGTCTCTCACTTTGCTAACATATTTGTCAAGTGATACCATTAATATTTTTTAAGAAATAACTGCTTTTTATGCAGTAAATCTGCCCACATATCAAGATATTAACCGAGATCGTTCGTGAAATGTGGCGCTCTGTACAAACATTTCCCACTACCACAAGAAATTAGAGGGCGTCCTCTATAGTATTTTTATTCGCTCTAGTGCCACGACTATAATCGTTCGGCTTTGACTTGCATACGAAATTTGTCACTTTCCAGGGTGAGGGCTGTTTCGGTTTCCAGCTCTTCCTGGAAGAAATGAAGATCTTACGAACAAATTCAGTGTTGATACATCAAAGACCAAGATAAAAATAAGAAAGATGGGGAGGAAATTAGCAAAAGTTCTAGTTTTGTTTCTACAGTCATTCCTGTTGTCAATATATGCTACTTAGTTTCAAAATATTTGAAAGCTTAGGAAAAATAACAACTATAGCAAAAATAATAATGACCTAGCACTAAAATGGTATTCTACATGAAAATGTTACAGTTTATTCAGCTGACTTGCGGCCGAGAAACAAATCATGTCCCCTTGAGAGCTTTGTAAATGACGACTATATCAGACAGGTTGAACTTGGTATAATCGGCAAAAAATTTGAAAGGAATTTCAAACTTTGTTAATAATAATTTGTGTAATTTGTGCTTACTTAATCAAAACGCGTATACAATGAAATTTTCAGTGCAACACAACATTATAAGCTGTGATAACACTAACATGTTTTCAAATGTTTCAGTATTCCTCCAGTGGAATATTCCACCAAGAACCACATCACTTCGGGCAAGCTGTCATTTGTTGTGACGTGCCCCCCCCCCCTATCCCCGCACCTCCAACATTCCCTCCTCCTTTCCTTTCCCTCTCCTTACTTCCCTTCGCCACCATTAAGTACGATCGTACTGACAAAGAAGAGACTTCATATAAACTGATTTGATTGTTTAATAACTGTTCATGTACCAGTGAAATAGAGTTCCCTTAACCTTACTGACCTTTCACAGGAAATATCACTGTTTTCGTGTAATATATACAGTTTAGGCTTATATGGAATCCTACAGCCTTTGATCAAATAAATACACCAACACGGGGGAAGAGGTCTGGTGAAGATGTGCAATGGAATTTGACTACCATTTCATAACAATGGATGCGTAATAATTGTGTAGTATGTTGAAATGAGTCGTTTCTATAGCGCCATTGTTTTCTGAATTGATCTCACGTGGATGAGCCGTTTGAAACTTTTATTGTTTTACGTGTAGATGCAGTGTTATAACAATGCGTTTTTATACAGCTGCAGTTATTAGTTACGTTACAGCATGCCATGATTTTGATTATGAATATTCATTATAGGATTTGCATATCTTAATTTAAGCTATGAGTGGTTAGCTCCTCGGTATGGTTTTGTAGAACTCTTTTCAAGTAGTCTTCTGTTGCGCTCTAAACAAAGCGATTGCTAATAAGTGTCCTTCCATCTGTCAGTGGTCGAATGCACTGTAAAAAAATTAAGTTCAATCGACGAATAGATCTACATTCGTAACCGTGACTACCGTATCTCTTTCGTTGTGTTGTATCCCCAGACCAGCGTTACAGCAGTATATTAGGGGTCCAAGTACGGCCCGCGAAAGACTTCAACGAAGGCCGCCCCCCCCCCCCAATGGCCTATTATCTTGCACATTTCGGATTTTAGGGTCATAAAGCCTTACGATTGAGTATCCTATACATGAGAGGATATTAAATTATGAAATAAAACGAACACTGAACAGATTATGTCATTGATGTTAACATCGTTTTGAAGAGTTGCAGTTAGTCAGTGGTACTCGTAGATTTGAAACAATGGGGTCCTCAGTCTGCATGTAAAATACATCTGTGTGTGTGTAAGTCTGGTACTCTGCGTTTACATGGAACTGCACTATGTTTCTATGGCACGCGAAAAGGGAAATATTCGTTAACAACGGCGTCAATAATGTAGCAACACGTTAACGATTTTTACATTCCCGTTGCTACAAATCAGGATGTTTTGGACGATTTTTACATGGTTGTTGCTACAAATTTGGACACATTGGTAAAAAAAATTTACAAGTTTTTTGTACAAATCAGGAATTGTTCGCTTTTCGCGTTCCATATGCTTCCCTCTGTCGAAAGCAACAGATATACCGCATCAATGACGTCATTTTGTATACGGAGTCAAGTGACGTACCGTACCACCTTTAAAGGTTTGATTATTATGACTGTGACGTCACTGCCTGCCAAAAGGGTCTTTATTTCTAAACAGTATACACCGATAGAGATTGCATTCATAAATTCCTTATTGAAAAGTCATCACGTAGCTATGATTACTTAGGTAAGTTTTCGTGTACTACGTGCTCAACATACAGGATGCTTCATGAGATGTATACTTATGAAGATTTAAAGAATATGATAATGGATCAATTTCTTTTACTGGTACAAGGCCAAGACCAATGTAACTTAGACTGCATTGCATGCTTATACATGCGAGCGCACATAATGTTATATAACAGTATTTTATAATACACAACCGACAGCTGTGCAGGCTACGTGTTAACTGCGTTCAACATTTATAGATTTTTATAGGTCAGTAATTGACCAATAAACTAAGCTTCTTGGCCTCGTTTGTCAGTCTTGCTTTTCTATTCGTTTTCGCGAATGCATTCAATTCCATTACGTTCTCCTGATCGATTTTACGGACACTTGAACGGAGAGAGAGAGAGAGAACTTAATAGATTTTCATCGAATCTTCATCCCTTCATTATACATAGTGTGTGTCGTGCACGGGAAATAGTACATTGACCCAACTGACCCACATGTAGTTATATGTTAAAAACGTTTTCTACACGACTCCAAAATGTACCAAAACATGTAGACCCTTGATACCAAGAGGCGTGAGTGTCCATGCACCCCCACCCCCCCCCCCCCTCGGCCTCACTTCCTATAGTCAGTCGGGGTAAAATAGTTCAGTTGTCGGATTCACTACATTCAGCCGGCGGAGAATTGGAATACTGCCATGGGTGTACCCACCCCCTCCTCCTTTTGCTATTCAACTACACAAAAAGCAAGAGTATTTATTAGTACACCCATTTTTATACCTAACTTCTAGTCTATAAATATGCCTTAGAATGCATCATTGTGGGGGGGGGGGGTGGACTCCGAGATCCCCTTACATTGGATTAGACTTCAACGATCCCAGGTTCACACCACTTCCTGTATATTATTCATTCACCTCTGGCCCTTTCTTAGAGGTCCATTCTCTCACCTGAACGGTCGGGTAAAATGTAGAACCCCTCCCCCCTCCTGACACATATTTGAAGTATCGCATCCCCCACTGCATGTAAGAGATTGACACAGCTCAATAAGTGTAACACAAGACTTTGGTGCATTGATTTAACAATGCAACTGACTCGGCCGATATAGAACATATAGTCGAAAATATATTTATGAACCGTAGTTTCACATCAAACATTAAATCTTAGGAGCTCTCTACGTTTATTGTTATTCTAACCAAACTCGTGAAAACCAAACCAAAAGCACGGTCATTGCACTCGCGATCGTGGATATACGTGATGAGCGGTTAAACTAAGCCGTGTGTTCTTTTTGAACGTCGTTCCTACAATAAGCGCCTAGAATCTTGAGGCGCATGCACACTACTGAAAAATGAAATCGCAAGAAATAATATGAACATTTTGCTAAAACTAACTGAAATAGCACAAAATGTCCAGACGTTCATATTGTCGTAGGCCTACTTTAATCTCAGAGAGAAGCTGCCCCCCCCCTGCCCGCAGGCTACGGCCCTATACGTACTTGGCATCAGTTAACTTAATAAAACAAAATTGAGATGACATTTGTACATAACTACTCAACTAGAATTGAGGTATAATGAGTAACATGGTATATAACAACAACATGAGTAGCAGGTTAAGCGGACCCAGGCTTAACATCATATATGTATCTGTCTCAAAACTCCTATGAAATATAAAATTATCTCAAAAACACATACACACTATTGCGGCACTGCTAACCAAACTGAATGCAAAATATTATTTACATATAGTGTTATATTGCTTATACATGCAATACAACATACTATGAAATATACAAAATAGTTTACTGGAAAGGAGATTAGCGAATGCTGCTGTCAGTGCTGGCTAATAGCAGATAGCCGTAGCGGTGTATAGGCGCGGTTCCTCATTTAATTTACGCTAGAAAAGAAATCCATAATTCATATTTCAACCCAGTTGAAAATTTCTATTTTTCATCGGAGGGTTGAGCAGATGAGAATTAAACATTAATAACTACTAATCTCATTGCACAATGTTTGAGTTCCCTTTGTGAGATACACGAGTCATTATGAGCCTGATTATCCTATCGCCTTCACGAGTCAGTCACTGAACCCGAGGAGGGGGGGGGGCATTTGTTATTGAGGAGACATCCTTTAGAAAGTGTGAGGGGGTCTTCCCCCTGCACCCTCCCCCTCTCCCATGATTGACGCCCCTGCAGGTTGATATAACCGAATGTGTCGAACGGCTATTGTGTTAATAACATCAAAGATCTCTGCTATACTATATCTCTGTATAGCAGTTAGCAGTTTTTAAGATTTGGCTACAATGTTGTCTGGATAATTAATCGTATGTAAGTTTTAACATACTCATAATTCAACTGTGCAGGTTTGTTAACTTTTCAATAACCTTAGAGATTAGTGGGAATTTCGTTCCTTTTAGGGAATTTCCCAACTCCTATCGCTTCTCTAAGACGAGAAATCCAGCTGAATGTATCCCTCTGATTTTGAATATCAGAAATCCACCCTTGACGTCAGAGGCAGATCACATGGTACGAACCTGGCGAATCAGCGATTATCAAGGCAATATAGCTGGGAGGCCGTGCAGAACTTGCAAGCCGTGTTAGCTGACCCATAAGTGTTTAGGCTAAAAAAATGGCCACTGGAAACGGTAAACTACCCGTGGAAGAAGTCCGCGGACAGGCCTTCAATGTTGCGCCTAAATATACAGGTCTCGCTTACATAGGAGAGGGTGCTTATGGGATGGTATGGTAAGTAATGTCATGAACTGAATAGTTGTTGTTGCACTTGTTGTAGCCTAACGTTACGATGAATCAATCTAAATTGATCATTACCTATTAGGCTAACGTCAGTGCAAACCTGCGCATACATGTATTGATTGTGTATATACTGAAGCTACATCCGTTTGGCCTACGCTGTACAATTTATGTTTATGGTACATATTACTAGGTAGGCAATGATTCCGCCTCTGAGTCCTAGTGCAAGAGTATTGCATGAAAAGTAATAATACTTTATGCTAATTGCGCAATTTGGTCTTTTGTCAGGCCTTTCATGCATCAGTGTCCCATTTTAAAGCTGTAGTGTTATCTGCATAATTTCCCTACAAACGAGTACAATGTAGGCTAGGCCTAGTTTGATGTATTTTGGAAGCCTAGCCTGGGCCTAACAGTTATAGGCTAGTTATGTCAATCAAGAACTATAGGCTTGGCTAACTGTTGACTTGATAAAGCTGATATATCCTTAGGTTAGGCCTACATGAAAGCATTATTTGCTACTTAAATCCACTAGCATTGCACTATACCTAGCAAAGGTTGGCATGAGAAAAGTAAGTCTAGGCTAAAGGCTCAGAAATTTGTGTTAGGCCAAACGTAAGGCTACTCAAAATTTGATGTATGGTGGTGTAAGGTAACCTTGCATGACCTCTCACTTCGCGTACCATGTTATATGTGTTATACTTTGAATAGTTTTTTATGCAGTTTTAATCTAGGCCTAAACAGCTTTAATGTAAATAGCTAAAATTTATACAGTAAAGACTAGAATACAGTAAAGACTAGAAACATCAATTTTGTCTTCTGAGGCACTATGACGAATTATTTCACCCACGTTATACAAGGTCTAAGGGAACTCTTTTTTGCTTCTACTGTTGTGACTCAAAACCTTTACAAGTATATCTATCTTATTCTGGCAGAATCAGTTGAAGGACAAAACTGTGCCACAGAAAAAAATCAAGGGAGTTGTCGTTACTTTTGACCTTCACAGGAACCTTTGTACTCTTAGCATCCCAAGGTTCACTGTATACCTTCCTATTGTTCAAGTGTGTTAGGATATGGACATTAGGAACAAGGTGCTTCTTTTATTGGCCTAACCTATGTTAGGATATGGACATTAGGGACAAGGTGCTCTTTTAAAAGCCTAACCTATGTTAGGATATGCACATAAGGGACAAGGTACTTATTTTATCCGCCTAACCTATGTTAGGATATGGAATATAGTCTGTAATTTAACCGTTAGGCTCAATTATTATGCCTCGTGTTAGAATTTGCTTCTTTGCCAATCTCCAGTAATGTGGTCATGCCGATAAAGGCAGTGGCACTTCAAGCAATGAAACCTAGTCATGGAATAATTCAGGGTTCAAATTTTTCATAGCAGTTGTTAGGGCTCTGTACTTTGTCTCTTTTGAAATAGTACTTGGTTCCTGTGTACAATACTACCATGCATCTTTGCACAAGTTTGTATAGCAATTTCGCCCATTTTGCAGAGCAGTTTACGATGCCATACTCGATTGATTATTCCAGCTGCTAGTATCTTTGAGGTCTTGAGTATTATCCCCGGTTGGCTATAAAGTAAAATTGGCTCTTCAATGGAGAAGAAATCTATGCTTTTCCCCCACATGATATTGTCCTCCAAATAGTTAAGGAAAAAACCTCCAAAATTATATAATATTGCAAGTTGGATAGCAACTAGATGTGAAGTGCACGTAATGAGCCATTTAGCTTCTCCCATGCAAACATGTGGCTGCCTTAGTGTTGTAAAATAACAGTCTTCCAGGGGGATCTCATTCGATGTGACATGACAGTCCTACATGTACTTCAAAGTGTAAGGAATGGTTATTTTATCTCCAAAATCATTGCTGCAAATGTACCCTTCCCCAATTGAGTAATTAACGTGTGTGCCTCAATTACCATTTATGTTACTCACTTTTGTTAGGTATAGCGAAGTAGAGTGAGTTTCTTGTAACATGTATGTAATAGGCAATAAAAGTACATGTCTTGGAGGGTTATTGCGATATTCTCAAATGATAATTTCCATGATCAATATAAATGGTCACGAACAAACGATATCTTCATCCAAGACAACCAAAAATCAGGTCAGACAACCTAAAACCCTACTTAGGTTGTCCGTTGGAAGACTCGCTAGCTGATTTGCCGTAAGTGTTCAACACTTCGAACAAAACTTGGAAAATCCCAAAGATTAAAGAAGCTTGTTGGTATTGCCCTCCATTCATATTAGAAACAAGGTAAGAAATAAATCACATTTTGGTACGTTCTGTAATGAGGGGAAGATCCTACACTTCAGCTGTATGTGCATACTGTTTAATTCACTAGTGGTTACGTACAGTAACGTATACTTCGTATACTACAGAGTACAGACCCTGGTTGGGACCATGCTTGCTTTCTACCTCACGGCCACACGCACCTATGACAAGCTACAGTAGCTGAAGTACAAATGTGTGTAGTACTATACTGTGCATGTGGGCATATTAACTCATGTTTGCACGGGTTATCCGGGTACCCGCCCGACGCGATACTACCCGGTTCCTAATTTATTACCCAAATCCTATGCAAAGTGTGATTTTTTCTTCTTCCGCAAACCGATGGTTAGGCAGATTTCCCATTGACTTTGTGTGGTTGAAGATAACAGCAATAACGAAAGTATTCCATGGATATCTTATAACTACGCTCAACTAATAAACAGATGGCTAGGCTAGATTACCCCATTGACTTAGTGTGGTGTTAGGCAACCATGTGGTCGAACGTAACAGCAATAATGGAAGTATTCCATGGATATCTTATAACTGCGTCACAATTTCAGCTAATAAACATCTGGCTAGGCTAGATTACCCCATTGACTTAGTGTGGTGTTAGGCAGCCATGTGGTCGAACGTAACAGCAACGATGAAAGTATTCCATGGATATCTTATAACTGCGTCACCATTTCAGCAAATAAACAGATGGTTAGGCTTAGCTAGATTTCTCATTGACTTAGTGTGGTGGTAGGCCACCATGTGGAAGAAATTGAAAGAATTCTCACAATTATTATTTATTCAATCGTTTATTTCATAGAAGGAAAGGCTGACAAGGAATTTTACGAGATGTTAATGGATTATAGACGGGATAACTAAAAAAAATAATCGCAAGTGGCTTTTTACTAATCGTTTATTCCAAATGCGATCAAATTATGCGAATCGCGCAATCTCACGGCTAATGGGAACCCTGGGCCTGCATAATCGATAGTAGTAGTAACAACTGTTTAAGAGCTAAATTGGATATTTATGTGGTCTGATCCAATAGAGGTGGAGAGCAAGCATAAGCAGCGGCTGCAGTGTAATATTAGTGATGTTTATTATATGAAGTTAATGAAAGAAACAAAAGCAAATAGAAATTATTGAGGAAGGTTTTATACCTTATCTTACACCTACGTATTTGAACATGAAAACATTGTCAGTAGAGAACATAATTCATTTATTATAGCATCCAATATGTAATTTCTTGAAAATCGTGATACACGAGGGTAAACAATTTTTTAGTGTAAACACTAATATTAACGCATGCTTGTTTATGTTGCTGCAATGTACGTGCTGTTTACCCTTGGCTTACCCTCTGCCTCTGGGACTTATGGAAAATGATTACAGAAATCATTTTTCACTACCAAAGAATCTTGCAACCCAACATGATTAATCATGAACAGTGTCATACACCACATGAAATGTCTATAACTCTACACTATTGTTCTGTCCTAGTGTTGATCTCCGTAAGACTAGTCACTATGAGTAAGACTTAAGGTCTCAGGTCGATAGACTAGGCAAAAAATCCTCTCATGACAATAAGAATGCATCATTTGATATTGCAATGCAAACTTTGCAAATTACTATACAAGTGCTAAGATGCATAGTAGCACTGTTTGTGCTATACAAACCATAATATTTACAGGTAAACAGAGACAAAGCTCTGAGATATTCAAATCTGCCAGCAAAATTTGGAACACTAAATTATTCCTTGCATCAACCACTCTACCACTGAAATCTATTTCTAGATTTGTATTGTGATACTGTATGATATTTTTCCTACAGTCGTGATCAAATCACTGAAACAGTGGTTATTGTTTCAATGGGTAACGCTTGAATGGCTATCACTGAATCCAGGGAAGAAGACCTTGGTCTTTGACATATATTCATATAGGAGACTTTGACGCAATTGATTATTGAAATTTTGACCATGCAAAAGGGGGTCATTGGCATCCATTGTCCAGCTTATTGATTGGAGAATAGAGGTTGTTTAGATGAGTATTTGTGGTATGGCTTCGGACAAGTAAGCGACTGTCAGTCCAGGTACGGTCGTTAAGCATGTCTATAGAATTGGGAACAATAACAGTGCCATTCTATGCTATGCAAAGACCCCAGGAGTGAGACCTGTTTATTTTCTTCGATGAGTTCAGTTTTACCACAGGTTACCACAGGATACCACAGTAACCTGTAAACTGCCCGAAAGGCACACATTATGAATGACCCCATGAATGGCTATAATACCTATGGCTCATAGTCCTTGCACAACATGAGAAGACATTTCGTTTGGTCTACCAGAGGAAATATCATATATCATCAGTGCAACTAAATATATATTTAATGCAGCAAATCTTTGTTTCCAGACATCGTACATACAGTGTGAAGTTAATGTCACCATTTATACCACCAGGCTTTCCCATCTTCGTCAGCTGCCACAAATTGGTGATATTTTAGCACCGTGCCTATGGCCGTATTCGGAGTCATCACCCACTTCCTCTACCTCGTCTCACCGTGAAAATGTCACCTCATGTTTAGACTTTGGCTTCAAACTGATTCTCCTTTACTACAGCATTAAACCTCAAATTGCCAGACCTTTTTGAAAATAATTTTTTTTATTGGCTAAAATTTCCTAATCCAGACAAAATATTATAATGGCAGATCTATGTCATTAGAAATGATGATTATGATGTGCAAATTTCTTCAAGTCATAAAATAGAGGATACAATGGTCTACACAAATTTGATCACGGCACTTTCATATCACCTGCCTGCAGTATTGAGAAATTTATGTAACTTGGATCACACAGCAGTAGAAGGCGACTTGCCCAGTTGAGATAGACAGAGAAACAGCAGCACTAATCTAGGAAATTTAATTTCTGTACATGATAACCACAGTCTGCTGTCAGCATGTAATAGTATGCTGCACATCATCATGGGCAACTGTGATGTCTTCTTGCGGTAGACTCTGGTAAATAATTCATGAGTTCTCTTGATTCTAAGTTCAGATTACTAATGTTTGAAGGGGTCGTAGAAATGGGTAGCACATGCATAAGATACTTCAAGGGAAGGCTTTTTTTTAAGATCAAAATGTATCTATGTGATGGTGTTTACAGTATGTGTGTGTTAGAATGTGTGGTATGGCTTAGCTTTTAAGTAAACATGAGAACTCAAAAACTTCATGCATGGTCCATCATGAACTTTCAGATATGTTTTGTGCATCCATTTCAGTGATGAAAAAGACAAACTATTTTCACAAATATCATCTGAGGTCATTAGAGGTCAAAGTCGGACAATGCTTAATCCCCATGTAAAGCCTGGATGTACTTCATGCTAAGTATGCACTGTAGGTCAACTTTACATAAGCAAAAGAAATTTTTGGTACTCTTGAAGGTCAAAGGTCATTTGATGTAAATAACAGGTCAAAATGTGCAAAATTTTCAGCCATGGTAACAATAATGGTAATGGTATATGTGTGGATGAACTTAATGAGTGGTTCCATACAAGTGCAAGAACCTTCCCACTCACTTGAAGACAGTGATGGTAAAAAAAAAAAAATTGTGACAATCTCATCTGCTAGTGTTACATGAAATATTCTCATACAGTTTGAAACATGGCAAGAAGTCATTCAACCAGTTTGCTTTGTGGTTATTATGGCAGTATTTTACATAAATCAAAACACAGTTGGCCAGCAATTTGAAAGTCAAATTTCAATCTTTCTTAGAAAAAAGTTATACTTGCCAAGGCAGTGTTTGACTAATCAGGCTATCAAGCGTCTTATATTCTGCAATTTTGCTGTTTGCTGTTAAATCGCCAACCCGCCAACCTCATTCCCGTAAGGTTGGGTGGGGTCAGTACAGGAGACAATTGAATAATTTTTAACTAAATCTCAAGCTCCAAGGTGATTATGGGTTTCATGTGGAAAGTAGTAAACATTGTTAGGATTTAACCTTGTATCTTAAAAAACATTAAATACAACGTTTTCAATGTAATGGAGGAGAAAGAAGCAAAATGTACTTTGTGCGGACTGCCAGAAATTACACTCAGTTATGTAAGGGCTTTGCTTACAGCTTGAAAGACAATGCTTGTGTAGAAGTTGGAATTGTGTGTTTGGCAGACCGTAGTTATTTCATATTTTCATTTGTTATTCCTTTTTTGGTAGTGAAGTATTAAAAATACTATAAATGGTTACAATGAATAATCAAATTTAAAGAACAAAACAAGGTTCACTCCCTGCTTCTCTCATTTTCAGTTTTTTGCCTTCCTATTTACTCTCTTTCCACCTAAAGTTGGGCTCTTAGCCAAAAAAAGCCCAGCCAAAAAATTCATATAGCCTGAAAAGCTGGTTGCCTCTCTCAAAGCTCCTACCAGAGGTGTATACGGGCATTAGCTTTTTCCGCGAATTCGCCCAATATCCGTGATTTCTTTTCTACCTCGGGGACAAAAACTTATCCTAACACACTGTAGCATACACAAACTGGAGCCTATACTGCAATTTTTGCAAAATTCCGTAATTTTTTTTTTACCCCAGGCTCATCCCTGTGTATAACAACATTATGACCATTTGTATCATATCATATAAAATTATAAATCATATATAGGTTCGCACCACGATGTGATACTATAATGTCTGCTGTCTCTTTTGCTAGACAACAGAATTCTTCAAATCATTATTATTTGGTTTCTATTTGTCCCTTTACTACCTGCCACCTTCATGCACATGTCATGCTTTTTAAGGAGGCACAGAAAATGTCCGTCCGTCCGTAGCAATCAACTTTCATTGCATCGATTTGTTTTTCTGGGTTTTCTTTTGCTTTTCCAGGAGCCTTGTTTATGCGGAAAAGTTGATCTTAATTTTGTTTCCTTTGAGTAGCCCACAAGCTCGGAAAATACCAAAGCACTGAAGCATGAAAAGAAGGCCAAATATTCTTGATTGTAGGGAAGACCAGTGGTGTTTAATAAACAAAATAGAAAAGTCTGTATCTCATCTTACCCTTAAACGTAAAATGGCAAAGCAGGTTTTTATTGACGTTTATCGTAGATGGAAAAGACAATCTGCACTTAACAATTTGATGGTTCGATGTGGATGAACTTCTGTACCAAGTAATTTTTGCACACAGCAATTCTTTATCCTAGAACGTGTGTGCAATAACGCGTAGGTACTAGTATACTGTATCCCCCGTACTAATGTTTCCACAACTGTTTAAAAGAGTTGTCCCGGTGGCTAACAGTGTGACACTTTTACGGAAGTTAAAGATATTCCACGCTTTCAGTCGAAAATCCCATTTCAATATCTCTGAACCCCTAAATCATGATATGGTCGAGTGAATGGCCTAAACCCTCAATTCTCCCCCCCCCCCCCCGGTGTGGATCTGATATTCTAATAAATATTCTTGTTGATTTATCCTTGAAACCCTGATGCATTTGGAATGTTTGCTTAGCTGATGTGACTTCTAGAGTTGGATACCTCCCGAAAGAAAAAACAGGATTTTGTTAGCTGTTTTGCATCCCTGGTTGTTACATGTATGGGAAAGATGATGGTTGGGTTTGTCTCCCTTTTTGGACTACCTAATTTGGTCATCTTACATATTTTTTTTTGTCGGTTTATCATAAAGTTACTACTTATCGGAGGTAGTATTGGATTTAAAAAAGGCTTCGATGGAATGGATTCGTCATGTTGTCCCTTTTACTGCACATTTCTCGGAACTGGTATTCTCTCTCCAGTATTCTGTTTGTCAGTGACAAACGAAAGTTGGAGAAAAGACATACAAGTCAACAACGTCCAAAATCTAATGAACACTGCCAAATATAGGCAGGCATTGCTAGACCTCATTGATGTGTTTACCTTGTGTAATGCTCGTGATGTAACGTTTGAACGTACAATAGAATAGAACCTGTGGGAATATTCCGATGTTTGTCAGCTTTGCCTAATTTTGCCGAGGCAATTTTAGTCAATATGAAAGTTGACATGTACATTATTTTTTTGGGTGCCTGCATTCCTTGTGTGAAGTTTCTCTTTTGATGAAAGTAGGGTGGGACAAACATAATGTCTAAAATACAGTTGGCACAAAAATTGTAATATCTGCTCGATTTGACCTGGGAGTTGATATACTGTAAACAGGGACCAAAGAAATTCATTCATTAAAGCAACGTGCGTTTTGGAAAGTCATTTAGGTTTCTTCCACTTTATAGTTTCCATTTTTGATCCGCGTATGGTTAAGGAAGGAAACCTTTTGAGGTTATGCTGTTCAAATGAGTGCTCATGTTAACTGAGCAAATTGTCAGTTGTTTAATGAATACAGAATGAAAGGTCCTATCTGAAGAAACCTGCTGTACTGTCAATTACTGTCCAACACTACATTTTGTGCCATTCATGTCTGTTGAAATATATATGTCCATCCTCAATAAGGAGATATGCACAAAAGTGGAATAAAGAGACAAATACAAGTGATGTTGTTTGTCATTTTCAATTGATTGCAGTTTTATACCATTTTTATACCCAGAGGGTTTTTTCATAACAATTTATGTTTTCGGAGCAGAATCATCAGTGCCATAAAACATAGAAATAACACACCACCGTACAATAACTCTATGAACCAGCATATAAAAAACAGTTGAAAATTTTCATTGACGATAATGTAATTGATACATTTGTCGGTAAATCTCTGCCATGAGGTTGTTCCAACCTTGTCTTCAAACCATAATTTTCACAGTTTTAAGAAAAACAAGATACCATTCCCAACACAGTTTTGTACATTGTCCATGACGTGAATATCGCTATAAACAAAGTTGATTTCTCGCAAGTTTTGTCACGTTTTGGCACTGAGCGTTTTATCCCCAAAAATGTCTGTAAATTCTTCGGATGTTCCTTAATGTCATCGTGATCCATCCACCTCTCTCATTCTCGATCCTTGAAAGAAGGAACTTGCTCATTTTGAGGTCGAGAACGGCCTGAAATTTGCCAAGGAAATTCCTGCCAGGCTCTGTCTAGGAGATATTAATTGCGTTCACGTTGATTGGTAACCCAGTTTCCTAATCCGTAATTTTCTACTAAAGTTGTCATCAGCCCTCTCGCCAGTCGTGAGCTCAACGTGTCTGCAACGATCGGTACCGCTACAGTAGGGAGACCAATTGGAAAATCAAGATCATGCATCTACACTTGCTAAGTGATTGAGAAGGCAACGTGCTCACAGGCCACAAAAAAAGGAGAAGGGAAAAAAAATTTAAATTAAAAGTTGGGATAGGGATATTAAACCCTGTCGTAATGTGAGAAGTACATTTAATAGGCTGCTGCCACAGTCTGATCATCCAAACTGTTGAGTTTTCGGGGCATGCAGCGAATGATTATATCGGTGGAAATTTGCTCGCAGGCGTTGATGGAGATCTACTATAGATACTGGGTGGTTAATGAAAAGGTCCAAGCCTGCCCTCTGTGGTGGCGAATTACATGCAGGTTGGTCTGAGATGCGTCAAGAACCAAGCACGGCAAGCTGTTGTATCGATAATCAATTAAATTACTCGAAATGCTTTATCAAAACAAGCATCTGCAAATTGCTATGACAGGACTACCTGAGGAGGAGGAGGAGGTGTAAAAACAATTATAATGTATTAATTACGATTGGTTACGATTACGTACAGTTTGCAGCATCAGAATGTGCACTGTACTTGTGATGATACAACAGTCTTGTTTGTATGTCAATGCTACTAGGTATGCAGAGACTCTTCTTAAAGAAGTGTTTAATTGACTCTGTGTTCTGTAGTCCTACAACTGTAGGGACTGTCATTTTAGTTGATCTTGGAGAGATGATAAAACAGAGAAAAACTAGAGCATAGAATTAAAAAAAAAAAAAATTTGCTCCGGCGTACTTGTTTGCCAAATATTTTGTCCATGTATCGTTTTGTTTCTTTCAATTGTCTTTAATAAAGTTCTGTAAATTTGGGAATGATTGTCTGGTGAATTTTGTGATTCATTACAAATTTTTCTGGCCGACGTCCCCAGGTGCGGAGTAGTTATAGTTTATGTTAGACCGGAGAGAGTAGTGTCTTACAGCTCGTTTCCCCGAATTCCAAGATCCCCGACCAGTTCTCAAGAATAGAAAAGAAGCAATACCATTAATGCTTTGCAGTTACACTGTACCAGCCAAAGTGTAACTCTCTCAGTCAGTGTTTGATAGAGGAGTAACGGGTGTGTGAACTCACATGGATTTACACAGAACATCCAGCCACTGAACGTCATGCCATCAAATTGAATTTGAGTAGGTATCATAAAACCAGAGTCCATTTTCTGAGAGTGCCAGTGAAGCACCCATGTGGTAATTGGCATCTCGTAGATCTACATATCCCCGCAGTAAAGGAAGACAAGACCACTTTACATTCCAGTGTGGTAAACTGGTAATGAGTCATAACTCAGGCTATGTAAATACTGAAATCAACCGAATGACGTTTGTGAGATTTTGTTCTATCCCAACACAAAGACAGTTTAAAAGCGGCAGGGATCATTTGACTCAGTTGTAATATATTATAATTGACTTAATTCAGACTTACTGTGTATTACAAGTCTGTTCCATTCCCATTTTAGCCATCAGTTGTGTGAAATGGTTTAGTGCGGGGGGGGGTGGGGGGTTGGGTGGTACAGCGCTAAAATGTTACCAACTTAATTTATAAAGTAGATAATGTAGTTTGTAGTACATATGCATTCTCATTGGTACAAAAGCCCAAACCTGTCAAAAGTTTGGGGTATTTACTCACATATTTTGGAAATAATGGGATAGTTTGTGAACCTTGTTTCACCCGAAAAGCCCCACCAATTGAAAGGATAAGAATGTTCTGCTATTTTGACAGTTGATCAGTGGTTTGACCTGTTGGTGAGCACATAGGGGGGGGGGGGGGAAACACCAGATGGGTTGTACCCAAAATGCAGATCTGAAATTGATCACATAATCTGCAAAACAAGAAGAGTAAAACAGAAACACTTGTAGGCACTTTGGATAATAAAATGAGGAGGGCCTTGGACCGGAAATGATACAGTAGTTACTGTAGGTAAGCTCATTGCTCATAAATACCCAAATTTGTTATGAATATAATTTGAGAATTATGAGAGGGTTTGTCAACCTTGTAACACTGCGGGCCATCATTTAGGCGAATGTCTTCTCACTTTCAATTTGAATAACCCCATGTGCAGTTGAAAAGTGTGAAAAGGCATATATTGTATCATACCATTTCTGGTTGTATCATGTCACTCAATTTTGCTTCTGGCAACAATACTTTGGCATTAGTCTACTTTTGGTTGACTACATAAGCTGTCCTTTCTTAAAAGCACAAAATTGCTTAAATTTGGTTGACTGAGCCTAACGAGTATTACTGGCAGTTAAAGATCACATTTGATCAAACTACAGTGCTACACTTCTTTTGGACTTTGTTCACGAATGAAGGTCAATGCGTTAATGACTAATAATGTTTCCACTCTGTTCTCATGATTTCAACGCCTACAGCACACTGTTCATGTCAATTTATTTTTTAGTTTTCCTTTGTTTACATTGAAATGAAATTTGGTCAATTATCCTACAATGTATTATATGGGATTATACTATTGAATATCTAAACTCAGAAAGCTTCAACATTTGAAAACAAAAAATTGATTACACAGCAGTTGAATATGAGTCACAGGTTGTTGTATAACGTTTGTTATCCTTACTCATTAACAAGTAAACATTGATTCCAGGTTATGTCAACATGAGTTAAATAACTTGTCCATAATGGTCCATAATTGACTTTTAAGAAAGACCTAAATATAATAGTAAAAGGCGAGTGAATCAATTTCAGGACTTAATTTGAAAAATTAAATGTGAGTGCTAGTACTGTTTTGATAGCCGTCCTGGCTTTTCAAGGTGTCACTTTTAATATGTGCTCAATGTCTGGGACGCTCCTTTGAAACTGAATAGACAATGTGTCTGCTTGTCTATCCAGCTCTTAAAGTTAAATGTCCTTTGTATAAGAAATGGCATAAATTTCCAGAAATTATGCTTTAAACTTCCGAGGATCATCAGTGGGAATGCCTGAACTGCCTAGTTTAGCGTAGTCACAGTCCATTTGAGGGGATCGTTTTTTGCCAGTTTAGAATCATATAATGCAAAGTCATGCAAAGTGGCAAAGATGTATACATGAATAAACCGGTGCAAATATGTACAAGAAGTCTTTGTACAAGGAACGATAGTATTTTTAAAGAGCTAAAATTCAGAGGCGTCCAAACTACTACAAAGTTCAATACTAAGTTATTCCCTGCTGGTTGTGTCAAGTTAGTTCGCTCCTCGCTTTCCTGTCTCCCCACAACCTTATCACCTCATTCCACGGTGCCTAGAATATGCCTAGAATGTGCCTAAATGTGCCTAGAATGAAATAATCATTAACTGGAGGAGCCGGTCATAGAGGGCGTGCAGTGTTAAAAGGTTACCAGTTCATTCTAGGCACGGTAGAACAGGTGTTAAGGTTGTGGGGTGACAGGTAAGCGCGTCACTCGTAATTATCCAAACCAGTTAATTTTGGAGTAATTCTTGTAACCAATGGAAAACAGAAAAAGAAGAAGAGAAATCAGTTGGAACCAACAAATTTTAATTATTTAAATTATGACCTTGTTTACAATTATACTTTAATAATTGGTCAAGGATAAATATATTAGTTGAAATTTTGTCCTTGGGTTCTCTGTTGTTTATGTAGCTAACAGATTGTGTTGTGATATGGTTAAGAGAATCGCTAAAACAAATGATTAGCAATAACGTTAATTTATATATAACCTAACAAACTGATGTCACTGGTCTGCATAAATTTGCATGCAAGAAGCATTCCTGTTTCAAGCGATAATACTTGTCATACAATATTTCAAGATTAAAGATCTTGAAATCCAAATTTACGAAATTTTATAGCAAGGAGAAATGAGACCAGTGCTCAATTTGCCAGGGGTTCTGGGGCTATGTCAGAATCAAACTCTTGCCTTATTAAAGTCTAGTGTTGCACAGATACTGCTAGCATCAGCTTTTATCGATATCTGGTAACTTAGATCCCAGTATGAGCCGATACAGATGTTTGGGGGGGGGGGGTATAAAGTGGCTACAAAACATTGCAAATATGTAGTTCGCTCGGAGGAAATTTGCAATTGTTTGTGAAACAACAAATATCAGTCGGTGAAAAAATATTGAAGTTGATGTAGCAAACCACCGACAGTGGTATTACTGTAGGCGGATATTGTCACTATCGGCCAGTATGAATAGTAGATACTGATAAACATTGCAACAATGCTTGAGTCATCCTGTAACATTGTTAAATGTACTTTTCATTTGAGTGACAATTTGAATGGAAAACTCATAACATTGGTTGGAAAGGTATATTCAACAAAATAAATTTAGTGTTCAGATTTTGTGACATAGCAATCTTGAAGTCTATGGATTTTTGTATCGGAGAAAATACTTTGGTTCCTTTGTAAAAAATGAAGGAAAAAAGCTGCTATACATGTTTGGATTTGCATAGTAATTTAACCATTTTTGCATAGCATTTTGTGATGTCATACTGGAAAAAAAATGATAACCTGGTGTGTATACTGTACGTAGCTTTCTGTTGTTAAGTGTGGTAAAGGTGTGTACACATTGTAATTCAAGCTATTAACTACAACAGAACTAGTAGTTATTAGTATGAATGGAACTACTTCTACAGTAGTAGAGCCTTTAAAAACTGTCCAAACTTGTGCTAAGCTGTTAGAAGTTTGCCTAGCCTCTCCGGAAGTAACATGCCACTTGATTGTCAATGAGGATATCCCCTGGGAAGTGTCTGAATGGCCATAACAACATCGTCATCATATTGTTTGCTCTTCTCTAGAGAAGAGTTCCCTTAAACTTAAACGAGTCGTGATCAGTCTAAGGGGTACGGCGCACTACATTTGTACAAATTGTTTACAGGCAAAGATAAGCTCTGTCCAATAAAGGTTTGGTTTTAAGAGATGATGATGATGAGAGATGATGATTGATTAGTAACATGTCATTTATAACAAACAAAGGACTTTGGTTTTTAAAGTGGATGATGTAACTACAATGGCAAAAGCACCTACCGGTTTCCTTTTACTGATGTTATCTATATATAGGTTTCATTGTTATGAAATGATGATTGATAATATACAGGTCATTTATTACAGTATTTTAGTTACGTGGAAGTTAAGATAATGTTCAGTGGGACTTTATATCAGGGTTACCGTACAATAGCGAAGAACCTCGCGATAACCTGTCTGAGGTTACATTATAAACGTTTGATTGATAAAAGTACAGGTCATTTATGACAGTTATTTTAGATTAATGAAGATATGGTATTAATGTCTTTGCAGTGCTAAAATGCTACCAAGGTGTTTGCAGGTTAGGTAGATGAGAAAGGTGCATTTGTTTAGAGGAGACAGGTGTTGGTATCCTCTTTCATAAGTAGTCAAACCGGTGAGTCTTCTAAGTCGTATTATCTCACTCTGTCAGTGAATTACATCCTGAAGCTCAGGATGTAATGTTACCTACCATTGGTAGTAGTGTTTCTCCATCTGGTGTGATGTATTTAATTATTTTATTTGAGATTTATTCGTTTCCTCTTCTTTCCCAGGGCTGCTGTTTCCCTTTAAAGTACCCTTAGTACCAGGAGACCAATTGTGACAACAGTTCTGTGGAATAGTAGAAATTTAAAGGACTAAAACCTGGGGAATCGTCACAAAAATCTTTTTTTCAATCGTCGTTGAACTTCATTGAAACTTTTTGTTGTTGTTTATCTCTCTCTCTTCTAGCTCTGCCACAAACAATGAAAATCAAGGAAAAGTTGCCATCAAGAAAATCAGTCCTTTCGAACACCAGACCTACTGCCAGAGAACTCTCAGAGAAATCAAGATTCTTACAAGGTTCAGACACGAAAATGTAAGTCCAGCAACAACGCCGCCCTCATTTTGGTGTGGAAATGTTGTTGTATCCCGGTACGGTGGTCCTGAAGGGACAGGAGGTTTTAGACCTACAGTACTGTACTGTGTTAGTTGAACAAGACATTGATCATAGCAATTTGTATATGATTAAGAACATCAATTCTTGTTCAGACTGTTTATTTTATTGTAAACACATCTGCAAAAGTGTCAGAACTTTGCTTAAGCTTGAAAACGGAACCTTGGCCGGTTCACATTGAGAGCATTGTAAAGACACTGATCAAACCCTTCCAGTTGCTGTTAAGATTCATATGCTGCTGCACATCTGTATTGTCCCATAATATTACATAGTTTTTCAGTGGTGATTTTTCTCGTCGTCGAGATCGCTTCGATGTCGACAGTCCACATTAAATAACATCCCCTGCCGAGTCTTTCAGTGGCTTTATAGAAGGGATGCGGGAGAGGTAAATTTTTGACGGCTAACAAGGACGGAGTTAAATATTTTGGCACAGTACTACCAGCATGGCACTATGGGTTCCCAGCTTGTGGTCTTTAAACTGTGAGATAAAGAATATGTTAAATGTGGGTTCTATGATCCAAATTAGGTAAATGTGTGAACATTTGAATCATCGCTGCCTTCTATGTACGATGGATGAGGTCTACTGTAGGGAGAGTTGTAAGTCGTGCACAACTAGCCATGATTAACCTTTAACCTTGATAACTATACACACACACAAGTCTTTAGAACAAAGTTTGAATCAGACCTCTGAAGGATTTTTTTCAATTTGATAGTTAGTTATCAGTTTTGAGTTTTATTGTTGTACTTTCTATTTTCTATTCTAACAATTGTGCAAAGGCTCATCAATGACAAATTTATTTCTCTTTACACACACAATTTAACTTAATTTTGTTAGTAATTTACCATAAAACATGTTAGGTGACCACATAGTGAGTATGTGTGCAATTATATTCACCTTTCAGGTTTTATACATTAGTTCGACACGACACGATCCGTTACGATGAAACATATTTGAAAGTGTAGTCATAAGGACCCTATGTTGACACTACGTACCATATGATACATATGATACATATGATGTATAATCAACATAACTGTTTTCTTTTGAGGAGGGTATTAAAGTAGTGAAGAGGATGTATTGAATACCGTATAGGGAGCACTTTGAAATAACAACTCATGAGTTTTCTTTAAAATGACAGCCCTAACTCATTTGATATGTTTTAAGAGCAATCCTCTGATGAATACTAACTTTGGATTTACTCTTTTCTGTTCGTACACACTCCGATGTACCCTAGCCTTAGAAGCACTGTTTACAGTCTTGCACTGCACCCCAATGGCCCTCCCCCTACCCTCTCTCTAAGGCCACTGCCCTCTTGCTTCAGGATCAACCATTAAGACGTCCTACATGCATTTTGATGCACTGTATTTTCATCCACCGTCCGGAGTGTATAGGAGACGGGGGTAGATGTCGTCTTTGGTAGAACATACCCAAGCCAGTGAGATTGGGAATGCTTAGATGGATATCATCATGTACAACATTTGAGTCTGAAGTGACAAGGATGGATGTGTAATTTGTCTTGCTGTAGATATATACTCTGCCAACTCAAGGCATGTTATCTCTCTTATGTTTGTCTTCAACAATACTGTAAAAGTCCACATAAATATTACACTTGCAGTTTGCTATAGTCTGCCCTTGTTGCCAAGCAACGGTATCACTAATTGGGTGATAACTAGTCCCTTGGAAAGCACTTTGCAGGAAGATAATATTCTTCAGCGTCGGGTTTCTGTTGGAGCCGATTTATCTCTGAATTATGTTTTGTACTGCACCACGTCTTACTGTAGGACCAACTTAAAGCTGCTGTGTTGCTCTTATCTCTCTAAATAACATTTAGTGATAAGTTTCACCTAAAGTGTGTAAAGTTATTGACTTGGGTGGATTTATAAAATAAGAACATGACAAGTCTCTGACTTAAATACATATATAATTACAAGGAATAACATAAATATAACGAGAACAGAAACACAACTTAGAGACATAAGGTAGGAACGTGGTGTGGAGGCACACGCCTCGTGTACTGCATATATATCACTGGTTGGAGACTTCTGATTGGTCTATTCGAATAACATGTACATGTAACGTTTTAACATAAAGTTATGTAACACATCACATTACAAAGTGGACATCGACCACTGGCTGGAAAGCCTTGCAAACCATCCCAACCAGACTCGTAGGTTAAAATGCAGTCCGAACAGGAAATCATCCCACAAAAATTAATTTGATATAAGTTTAAGCAAAAAAATTGTTGAGGGGTATAAAGACATAATATATATTTAGAAATCATGTCAGCATATTTATTTAAATTTTGGAGCCTATCAGCTTTCATAATATGTTTTATGGCTCATTGGGGGGGGGGGGGTAGGGGTAAGGGGGGAACAGCTTTGCCAAATCTGACTTTGATTTTGTAAGTATCTTTGCTCTTAATTTACATGCTTCTGCAGTACTTAGTCACTACTTTTTCTAACAATGTGGCAAGTGCTTTAGTCTGGGAGTTTATTGGCTGTGTAGTTAACATTTGGAAACCGCATTGCTTCAAAAGCATGTACAGTTAGTCGGTACAATGTTGACGAGAATGACTTTGGTTTCTATGGGACACCGACTTTATTGTTGATCCTCACGGACCACCGAAAGCTTTTCACAGACCTAGTGGAGGTCGATGGACCCCCCCCTAGGCCAAGAGAGATGGTTTTATAGATTGAATATTCATGTTAGGCCTGGCTTGGAAAACTAAGTACTGTACCTTGAGGTTGGAAGATCTGTTACGGGGGCTGATTAAATGCAGTAGTTACAAGATATTCACATCTCCTGTAGACGCCTGGCAGGAGACACAAACCGTTTGAAAGTTCAGCCGGCCATTTTACGAGAAAAGATAAAGATCGTTGAGAATAATTATATAAAGCATTGAATGGATAAATCTACAAAATTCTCCCTCTTTTTATTCAAAACCAAGCGTTGCATTTTATTGAAACCATTGTAAAAGTAATACGTAAGTTGTAGGGTGTACAGTACGGTGTGTTCGGTTCCAGTTCAACCGACGTTACCGTTCATGATCGTTTGGGAATCTATGCGATGGTAATGGCGTGTTTGTTTGGGTGTATGTATGTGTGCATGGTGCCAAACTTGTAAACACGATAACTGAAGAAGAACGTTTCTGTTGAAGTTGACTTGTGGAGCATTGATCCCCCCCCCCCCCTTGAGGATCAAAAGAACTCTATTAATGAAATTGGTTGAGGTCACAGTTATTTGAAGTCAACAGAGGTCAAAGCCTGTATTGAGGGATATACATTAAGGGGGGAGGGGGGGTGGGGGGACTGGGGGTGAAAGGGGTCCCAATAATCTTACCAATGGAAGGAAGTATTCCAGGCTTTGTTATCATGGAGGGGGAAGGATTGTATCTCCGTGATGTGTGTAGGAGTCGAATTTGGATGGAAAATTAAATTGTTGCAAAGGCTTGTTAGTAATTGAATCCTTTGTGTAACATTTATTGGGTCTTATCGTTCTTCTTCTTCTTCTTCCTGTTTCTTTTCAGATTATCAATATTCAAGACATTATCCACGCAACAACCGTGGATGAGATGAAAGATGTGTATCCTTTGAGAAATAAGAAAGAGAAAGGAAGTAAAAGAGAGGGGAAAAACAAAAATTACAGAGGTCTTCTAGACACTTCATTTGTAGATAAGGAGAGTATGAGTTGGGGGGGGGGCTGGGGGAGGGTGGGGTGGGATGGGGGAGGTTGAGGTCATTACTAATGGGCACCTTGAGATTCAATGAAGAGGTGTGTCTTCCATAATTGTTTTAGTTGACTACACCTGTCTTGAATCTACTAGTGCACTTTCCCCTACCTAACCTGGTGATTTTTAGCATTGTGACCCTGTTGACCCTCCTCTGGGTCAACACCCATTTTATCTTGGATTCTACACATATTTACTGCACCGCTCTCTGACTATTTCGACATAATCTCCTTAACTTGCATAATACTCCAGATATATTGTTCAAAGTTTGATGGAAACCGATCTTTACAAGCTACTGAAAACCCAGAAACTGAGTAACGACCACATTTGCTATTTCTTATATCAAATCCTGCGAGGCTTGAAGTACATCCATTCTGCCAATGTTTTACACAGAGACCTGAAGCCAAGCAACCTCCTGCTGAACACTACTTGCGATCTAAAGGTAAACTCCCAATTCGACTTCTTTTGTTTTTAAATCATTATTTCTTTCCTTATTGGTTGTTTAATTGGCTCTTTGTTACTCACACAGAGTCGTATAAAATCGAATTTGAAATTTTCTTTGCGCCGTCCTGTCGTAATTGTTCTTTGTCACTCTCTCACTTTCACTGACGAAAAAACATAACTATCACCTGGGAAAGGCTTTTTTTCTTCTTTCCTCTCTGTTTTCCCAGAGGCAGTTTAATCCAACTGGTGTAATGAACCGGCTTTAAATCTTCTAACAGAAATAGGAATATAAAAATTGAGTTACTTCCCAAAAATGTTCTCACAAAAGAATAAACCTTAGAATGGATTTGGTCCTAGCAGGATCTTCTCCCAAGGCTAACATAAATCCTAGCCCTAAATTAGGTTCTATGAACATTTGGATAAACATTGAGGAACAGCCTCCAAAGAAAAGATTCCTTCGCATTTTGAGATCATTTTTTATTCCTTGCCGGAGACAGGAAGAATCTATGTGATGGTGATGGCATGTGTGGGGTGTGTGTGTATCTGACACTTGCTTGTAAACACTTTATTCAAAAATTTAACATTGGTGGATTAACTTCATACTTGGTGTGTGGATCCATCTTATTGAGTACAAGAAACATTCTTTTCTGTGAAGTTCAATGGTCGTTTGGGATCAACAGAGGTCAAAGTCTGTCAACTTTGTTTATAACTCAAAAAGTACATCTTTCTTGAACTTCATACTTAGCATGTCGATCCAGCTTGGTGAGTGCAAGAACCCTTTTGAAATTGGTAGAGGTCAAAGGTCAATAAGGTCAAAAGTCTGAAAACCTTTGAAACATGATAACTCCACAATTAAAAGCTACTATTAATAATGTGAATTCTCTAATGCATATGATTTTCTATTGGTGAACAAAGTTTGGTCAAATTCAGGCAGTCATCCAGGGAATGAAATTTGCTTTCACCAAACTGATAGTCTTGCCTTATCAGTTTTCACCCTCTGAGCTTCAAGGGATCAACAGGTTAATCTCAAATGGTCTCAAAATTGGCCATTTTTCTCCATGATTTATCCCAGATGACTTTTGCTTTGGCAGTAGATTGTTAAAGATTTTTTCACAGTGTACAAACAAAATCATGTAGAGCTCTCATTCATCAATAACAAGTATCATAGGGATGTTTGAAAGGTTGCAAAGCGGATTCCGTAGCTCAAAATTGGTAACAGAAAATATCATTTTATTCATTCATCTGTGTGTCTATATTTAATATAGGAAGACTGTTATTTCTGAATATTGAAACATTTTGGAAAACAAATTCTAGACTGTAGAATCCTTACCAGTGGATTAAATGGTTGATGCCCAACAAGGGAGTGCTACCAATAAGAACTGAAAAAAACTCTGATCCTTTTCTGGTTTCTGGTTTCTCACTTAATTCTTGGACAAATTTTAACTCACTTGCTCTCTACAATTAGTCAGATAATTAATTGGCATTTTGAGCAAATGGTATGGCAAGGAAGCACAAAGCCAACTGGCTTTCTGAAGACGTTTGGGAAACAGAGAAACAGTTACGGATATTCTATTATTATTGGTTACATCTGAAAAGCTTTAAGTATTTCACTCGATGCTCTCGTTCCACTCAAAGCCCACACGTATTCCTAGAGATGAGCTCATCTTCCCCATCGCTAGGATAATTGGCTGGCTACTGCGATTCCTGCTCGGAGGGATATATTTATTTGATTTTAATTTGCTCCGAAACATTCCCGCATCAATTATGCTCCTCTCGTTCATGTTTTGTTTACATCCAGCTGCCTGCTCTCTCTCTCTGAGATACGAGCTCACAGAATGCCAAAAGCCACTCAATAAGTCATGGACTCAGGAGGTTATTGGAGATTAAGTAACGGAGAGATTGTTTGAATATTACCCACTTTTTTTTTTTTTGGCTGTCTCTCCCGAACATGATTGACGTACGGCTACAACGACTCTCTCGTCAGTGTTCTCTCTGCTTCGGGGCTCCGCATGATCTCACGATCAAAGTTTGAGATCGGATTGCGATATTTCTCGTAGCTATTAGCGTCCTTTCTTTTCTAAAGGCTCAATATTCCAGGGTGATAACCGACAGCTAGCTCTCTTGGCATGCTGTGACGTTAGTCAATGTCTTTGGTTACATCACCGGCTTGTGTGTCACACTCTTATGAGGGGAAAGATAAACTTTGCCAGGAAAGAATGGAGGGTTGGTTAAGATGCCAAGGAATCACATGAGTTTTTGTTCTGATTCTGCAGAACTAAGTGTTGATTAATCAGTTTCACACAGTTCTGTATTTCTTCCTGCTTTTTCATCCATCGTAATTGGTTGTACACCTTCTTTCGCGGACGTGCAAAGAGGTCGGACAAAAATTATTTAGATTGGATGGTGTCTTCAAAGAATTTCTGCACTTAATTTGAAATCCAAGTTCTAGCTTGCATTGTTTGGCAAAGAAATTAATTTTTGTTTTTGGGTGATGTCACACTCCCTCAAAGAAATAATTGAAATATGGAAAAAGGAGATGATGGAATAAGAAAAAGCCAAAATAAACAAAGTGAAAAGAAACACAGTTGTAAGTGGATGGCAGACTTTGGAAGTCTGTAAAGGAATGAACAATGTTTATCCCTTAGGTATTAATGTAGTATGTGTTGACTGACAAGTAGCAGGCAAAATTATTTTGGCTCAAGTTGTCAGAGGAAGGTAGCTTTGAGGAGGCATTTCATCGTCACTACGATCAGAAAGTGCAGAAATTCAGTTGCTGATTGTCAAGAGCTTCCCCAAAATTTCAGGGCTGATTTATATATATATATATATATATATATACTGTATATATATAACACATATATTACACATACATAAGCACAGATGTTGAGAGTGGGCTGAAACTGTAGGAGTGGATTTGTATGTAATTAGCATCTGTCAGTGAAGACCAGGGGTCTCGGAAAGGAATTTGAATTGCACATATTGTTGTTTGTGTTTCACTATGTCTATATATAATATTATAACGAATGTTTTATATTAATGCAAGCAAATTTGTGCAAAATTGAGTTTTTACCAAAATTTACAGGAAACTATCAAGAAAGATAATTTACAAAAATAGACTGTAAATTATTAATAATCAGCCCATTTTTTTTTCATATCAACATTATTAATACATCTGTAACAGAAAAATATGTATTTCCAATTTCTGTAGGATCCCTTGTGTTTTAACCCTTGATGATATAGTGATGTGTAAAGATTGGTAGTCAAATTACATTTGAAGTTTTTTGTTGTGGTTAAAGTCAATTTTTAATAGTGTACTGTAGTTCTCTACTCAACTTTTATTTTTCACTTGTCTGGCATAAATTCACATAAATCAAATTTCATAAATAAAATTCAGGATATATTCTGGTTAGATATTATGCTCATTTCTTTATGCTTCTTTATTTATGACCCTTGCAGCTGAGGCTGCACCAGATGAATTTTAGTTGACTGGGACCTGCCCCCAAAACTAAAGACCAGATGGCTGACTTGATAATGCACAGTGTTTTGTACGCTGACGTGGCTGGCATTAATTTTGCAATCATGTCACAGCCCCTCCCCACCCCCCACCTCCCCCACTTCACCCAGAAAAATATATATATATATCATTGCAAATGTTTGTAGCTAATTTTTATTGTGAATTTTTACATAATTTTTTTTTGTTTGCCTTTTATGTAGATTTGTGACTTTGGACTTGCCAGAATTGCGGACCCCGATCACGACCACACCGGTTTTCTAACAGAGTATGTGGCCACCAGGTGGTACCGGGCCCCCGAGATTATGCTCAACTCCAAGGGTTACAGCAAGGCGATAGACATCTGGTCTGTCGGTTGCATTCTAGCCGAGATGCTCAACAACCGGCCAATTTTCCCAGGAAAACACTGTATCCTTTTTTTTGGAGATCATAGATACGCCAGCTATTTGGTTGTCTCGGCTGATAGTTAATAAAATTGCCATGCATGGGTACTATTATGGGTATATATATGTATATACTCCTGTAAGCTTAACTAAATTAAAGGCTCTGTGATATATGCAAATAGCTATTTCTTGGAACTTGAAAGCCATCGATGCTCTCTGCTTCTAATTAAATGTTAATTCTATGTTGACGGTGGGTTTAGCTACTCTAGGGAGTCGAACGATAGAAATAATGTTCTCTCCTGTGTCCGTGAAATATTTTGGCTTATCTTTACGAATGCCTGTCGTAGGAAATTGTAGACAAAATGTACAGAACAGAAACTTGGTGAATTGTGTGAAGCATTCTTGGCCGTGTTTTCCGTTCTTGGAATTGCTTTAAAATATAGATAATCATCTCCTAGTTATCACAAATTCATTTCGAAAGGTCACTTAAAGGGTATAGCCTAGTGCAAATAAACCATATGGGAAAATTAGAAGCCTAAGCTTAAGAAAATAAAACTTGTTTTGCTTGTAAGGCCTGAGAGGTTGGCAACCTGCGAAGGAGTCATTTTCTCTCATGAATTATCTCAAACAGATAGTGATGTGTCTAATCCAAATGAGGCGCTTTGCCCCTCTTTTTCTAATTAAATGCAGAACAAGCCGAGGCCTCCGTAGGGCCTTAAGCTAACATTAGAGAATACATCCTTAGGATACACGATTCCTATGGACATTTGTAAGCAGTTGAGCGCTTTGTTGTTTCTTGACAAGCCTAATCGTGAGAATTGAGAGGGGGAAACTTTTCCTTACAAATTAATAATGTTTAGAGGGCATTCTGATTTTATGGTATCCTGATTCATGTCACGAGGGGTTTAATTTTTGTTTATCCTTAACATCAATGTTCTTCAGATTTGGATCAGCTGAACCACATTTTGGGTATCATCGGCTCACCGACAGAGAAAGACCTGGAGTGTATCAAGAATGACAAAGCTAAGAGCTACCTTCAGTCCCTCTCTCACAAGGAGAAGATGCCCTGGACTAAGATCTTCGTTAATGCCGATGCAAAGAGTGAGTCTGTCGTCGTCGAAGAGTCGTTGTTTATTAGATATCAAAATAAAATAAAACTGTTAGCAAACTGCTTATCAACTAGAGAGCCTGTGTATGAGAATGTGTAAAAGTAAGTTGGCCTGACGTTTCGATCCTAGCAGGATCTTCTTCAAAGGCTAAATGACCAGTAACAGTAACAGAAGGGACAAAAACACCTTCCCTTAATCCTCTCTTTGTCCCTCCACTGTTTATCTCATACCTCTCCTCTTCCCCTGTTGGTTTCTTTCTTTCTTCTCTCCATCCCTTGTCTACTAATCCCCTTACATCTATCTCTCTGTGTTCACCATGCTCATTAACCTGTCTGTATTCTGTGCGTGTTTTTGTCCCTTCTGTTACTGTTACTTGTCATTTAGCCTTGGAAGAAGATCCTGCTAGGATCAAAACGTCAGGCCAACTTACTTTTACACATTTTATTAGATATCAACCGAAAAAATTTGATCAATCATTCTACGGTGGGGAAGATAAAACTGACTGGGGATAAACAATTTGAAAAGAGCACAAAATGTTTTTGGCTAGTGCAGGATTCAAAAAACAAGTGCAGTCCCAGAGGTCATTGGTTTGAATCCTATCCCAGCCACAAAAAAAAAATGTTCTCCGCTCTTTTCAACAGGAGATATTTTGGTTGAAAAGAGTAGGTATTAGCATTTTGCCTGACAATTCAATGATGATCAGGTGAGTCATTTGAACTAAATTTGTAGGATGATGTTACATGTCATATATGTTTTCATATCAATTTTTTGATACATTTTTCCGACTTGTCAGAGCTGTCGTTGGCTTGCTTCTGGAGATAAGTAGAAGCTAGCTTCCAGCTACGACAGACATTAACGACTCGGATGAGGGCACTTTTGCGTCCGAGTGGTAGCTACAGGTGTGGTGGTTTACCGAGATAAGACCGTCCATGTATAATGCTACCCACATTTATGATAATAATAATAAACAGTTCTTATATAGTGCAACCTACAATAAAGTCTCACCGCGCTGTACAAAAGAAAGTGAAAGATATGTACACAATATACAATAAGAGTAAACATAACAATTATAACAATGAAAACAGGTGTGTCTTCAAAAACAGTTTTGAACATCTCCACAGACACGACATTCTTTATGTTGAGTGGGAGTTTATTCCAAAGGAGGGTTGAGGAGTACTGGAAAGATCGCTCGTCATAAGATTTAGTGGACACAGGGTGCATAGAGAGCAATGATTGGGTGCTAGAGCGCAGACGGCGAGTTGGGGTATAACTTTGATCAAGTTCACCCAAGTAGTGTGGCCCAATACTATGAATACATTTAAAGTAGGGTTGGGCGATATATCAAAAATTATTATTATCACGATAATTTTTTTTCAAGACGATATTTTTTGAGGATTGAACAAATGACGATAATTTCTTGTGAAAGAAATTTGAAATGAATATGGAAAAAAATGCGATTATCCTTTCTCCGTTTTGTGTGTAAATGTTATTCTAGCATTCCATGGTTAAGAAAGTTGAAAAGAAATAAAGTTTATCAACTTCATTTACTGACTTTTGAACTTCGTAAAAAACCCGTCCTTTACAACATTGACTGTATAGAGAACAAAACTCTGAAAATCAGTAGAGAAATTACCAATTGTGTATGAAAAGTAAGTTGGTACACCTTTCAAATTTTACGAAAGATCGAGCAAAATACTTTCGAAAAATTTACGTGAAACTGGCATATCGTGCTAAATGCAACTAATGTCATGTAAACAAGGCTCTAGTACACCCATTTATGAATAAACCATAAGACTACATCTGGTGTTAAGCAGGGGGAAAAGAAAGTATTTTCTAGAATTTCCAAAAAAAGGAAAAATTAATATCCTACCATAGTTAAGTGTATAGTAAATAGCCTAACCACTTCGTCGGTTACGGATCTCACGTAACAACAAAAACACAACAAATTGTATTTTGCGAAGTTGACGTTTTCTACAAGGACATGGAAACAATATTTAGCATTTAGTTAATCATGCCAAGTGGCCTAAAACATTGGATTACAAGGTTTACTTTACTTTACTTACTGTAGCTATTGGGGCCTTGATATCGTGTGGTATGTATGGTATAGACTGTGCCTCGTGTATCATGGGGAATATATTGTTTTGTTCATGCGGAGGAGTCGGTTGGCTTGAGATGTGTTTTACTTACGGGGATATTTACCTACTTTTCTTGAACGTCTAAGATAATATTTCGCATAACTTTACCGATCCTTTACTGACTGACCTAATTAATTCTAGAGTGGAGCCAAAATAGTTTACTCCATGAAAATTTTTTTGGAAACGTGCCAAAAATGTTAACAAACAGGTGTTAGACAGGGGGGTTGTTTGGCAAGGTACCTGGGAGCACATGTAGCCTACCGTGATATTTAAGTAGGGTTTAACACTGCAGTTGTAAACTGATGTACGTATAGTGCACGCTGTTCATTGTTAGGCAGTCTAGAAACGGGGCTTTGCCGAACGTAGTTTGTTTCATAATATCGACAGTTTTGTAAGTTAACCTTTTTAAAGATTGTAAGACAGATTAAATCTCTTTTCATTTTATCACATAATATAGCTACTCTAACTTGTCATTTTAAAATTTTCATCAGTTTCGTGACAATTTAAATTTAAAAAGTTGTCAGTATTTTGAATCCTCAACTGCGAATTTTTTATCGCCAGACACGCAAAAATACTAAATTTTTCCGGGGGCCTTCGCCTTCGCCAAGGGGTTCCAACGCGTGCTAGGTGTGTTTGCTGCGCGAAAACACCGGTGGGGTGAACCGGCAAATGTTTTTAGTGTGTTCGCGAACACACTAAAAACAACAAGGAAAAATTATCGTAATTATCGAAATATCGCGATAATTTTTGAACTATTTATCGTGACGTTAAAAAGCAAATATCGCCCAACCCATTTTAAAGGTTAACAGTAGTACCTTGTAATCAATACGCAGTTTGACAGGTAGCCAATGAAGTTCATGAAGTATGGGGGTGATGTGAGAGACAGCGCTAGTGCTAGTTATCAGCCTGGCATTAGAGTTTTGAATGTATGATACTAAGTGGAGACAAGCAGTGTCTGTTGTGTAAGATATTATGTCCTGGCCGCCACCTCTGGATCCGACTGGATTACATACAACAATATATATGAAATATAAGATGTCATTAAGTCAAACACGTTGCATACGAGATTGGTGAGTTCAGATAATATTTATGGCTCAGTGTTGTCCCTATTAAAGTGTTTCTTTTGTGAAGCATTCATGGTCTGCGTAGCTGTTTACAGATTTCTCGTCAAAATGACGAAAACAGTTGATACGCTTCAGTTTACAGAAACTGCTACACACATCGCTGCGTCATTTACCTACGTGATAGCAGATAATATCCGATACTAGCTTTAAGAGATTGTATTGTTGATTTTCATTAATATACCAGAAATTTTATATAAATATATATATATATATATACTATAATTGTGTATTAATTAATTTATTTACTTCCTTATAAGTCATCCATTAATCATGCAATGACAGGTTGAACATTGTCGCAATGTTTCCTCATTCCTTTTCTTCTCCATTCTATTAAACAGGTTTGGATATATTGGGTAGAATGTTGACCTTTAACCCCAATGAGAGGATTACAGTGGAAGAAGCTTTAGCTCATCCCTACTTGGAGCAATATTATGACCCAGCTGATGAGGTAATTGATAAGTTATCTTTTATAAACACAGTATCTAAGTATATATATATATATATTTATATAAAA